>JAITYZ010003126.1:0-14580 GCA_027744595.1 Paronellides praefectus | reverse complement strand
AGACGACAGGTAACTATGTCTCATCCATGCCTTCAGAAGGAAAATTACCATACTAACCAAGAGAAGTGATACGATAGATACAAGTACGGCGAAGAAGGTTACTGGTGGTAAACCAAGAATGTAAATGGGAATGTCAATGCTAGAAACAATTTTTGGTTTTAAATTAGTTTGATTTAAACTTTGTGCAGGCCGGTCTTGATAACCGGAAGGATCAGATAAATTAGTATAGGTTTCCACGGTCCAGAAGCTAGCCTGAGCAGCACTGGACTCGTGGGCAAGAACCGGAACCGGGAAAAAGTGGACTTTGTGTCCTTTTGCAAAGTTGGTCACATCAACAAGAAAATTTAGTAGGTTTATGTTTTCCTCTTGAGGGCTTTCCCCGACAAGTTCTGGTTGAAGGTGAAAATGGATTTCTTTTAAATTTGGATAAAAATGGTGGAGGAGTTTCTTGAGGTAAAGGTGTGAATTCAGGTGATCTTGCATAGCCCTTTTGTAGAGATTATTGGCTAGAATTGGATAATTTTCACAGACCAGGTAATCCATGTTGCTGAATTTGTAATAAGACCTTCCTACGAATACAAGCTGATGGGCAAAACTAGTGCAGTTTTCAATAGCGCATCCGACCAGTAGGTCGTCATTCTTTTCCAGAATATTTGCAACGTTGTGGTCATCAAATGAAAAATGAATCCGAACTTGGAAACCAATCTTGCCCAGGTTCCGAACAAGATCATTTATTTGTTGTTTTGCTCCAATCACTTGTAAAGCAGATATTTTAAGGTTTAAAAATATTGTTTTGCCTTCAACATTGTTTGCTTCCAAGTTTGTAGCAAAGCTTTGATGAGATGCTACTTGAGCCAAAATTTCAAGGTTCACCATCTGATGTATGGTTATATCCACAGTCGGAAATCTTCCAACCGCAAACAATAGAATAGTTTGGAGCTCATTGTGGTCTATGAAATGAGTGCCTTTGGAACGCAAATCCATGTAAATTGAGGCTCCAATAAATTTGTTATTATTCAGGTCCAATAGCGATTTCAAATTTTCATCTTCTCCTTTGGATTGAATAAGGCAGGGATACATTCCTTTTCTCCAGGGGTTGAAGAATTTGGATTGCAAGTAGTCGCGACGAATGAATAAAGGCGCTGATCTCATCATGTCCCTCATCTGTCCAGTCTGTTCCGAAATGGATAATTGTTGCCAGGTAAGTGGGGTACTGTAAGCAGACAAATTTGTCCTTGAAAAAACCACAATGGGGAAATCAAATATGCGTGCCCAGGTGAGGATCATTTCATAAAACTGAGCGACATCTTTGGCAGGATCACTGCAGTAGAGAGAAAGTGGGATTTCCGTGCCATTTGTGCACATCACCCTAAAACTCAAAATCACTTTGGTATTTGGCTTTGAATGAATATTAAGCCACGCGCGAGCTATAACAAAGGCATCCAGTCTTTTCATCGTCTTTTCCACTAAATTGCTAATGGAGGGACTTTCAAGTCTTATTGTATGAAACCAAATAATAGTGAATGATGTATTTCCAAGAGAGACGCATACCGAGACGTTTCCTAGTGCCTCACCTGCACACTTGTTGTCACAGAGTTCGAGTGGACTAACAAACCCAAATACGTATCTTCCCCCAGCTTCGGAGCAAACCGTCTCCACCTTGACATTATTACTAAAATTAGCATCCGACATAATATTTGCTGCTTCCTCAAAGTCTCTTGCCAATTCCGCCGATCTTTCTCTCAGACTTTCCTTGAAAGTAATATAAAATACAAGAGTTCGCAAGTGCATTCCACCCAACTCTGCCAGCCTTTCTATTTCGACTTTGTTTATTGAAAAGGGCTCATCTTGGTTGTTAATGTAAATCACGCTGCCTGGTCGGCAACCTTCGGGGCAGGGTGGAAAGTGTTTATTGGGCTCCAGTGACATGTCATGCCATGTTTCTTTATTAAACGTTAGTACATAAAAAGTGTAGATAGGATTATAAATTCTTATGATTGTCAACCACAATTACGTCAATTATTATTTAACTATATTATTTATTTTGTTCAACTTACTCCCAGCAATCATAATGGTATTGTAACCGGAAGCCGCAACATCCTCCAACAAAAGGCTCGCTGCTTCCATCAGTCGCAGTTGATTTTGAACATTATGAGTCAAGTTTATTACAGGGATATTTGTCAAGTATGGGATTAGCATTGTTTGGTTGTGAGCTTCATTAAAATTAATTCCATCGCACTCATGCAAAAACGCTACATCTCTGGAATCCAAAATAAGGTGCCTGTTAGGATCTGTCGTCCTCACCCACTCTTGACTATACTGGCTAAGCAGACTTCCATATTCACCAGCATATTTTTTTCTTGATACTCCCAAAAGTAATTGACCATCTTGATCTGTAGCAATCCTTGAGGTTAAACTCAATCGAAAATATACTTTGTTCTGTAAGTTCTTGTCTGGGGCTTGGTTGACATCTCTCATCACATTTTCAACAATTTTGTTAATGTTACTTTTGAACGCGCCATAGGACTCGACAAATATGTTGTCATTACGCTGAAGTGGCACATTGACAATTAAAAAGTCAGCATGCTTCTTGCTCTCATTGTGCACATTACATTGATGGTATTTCCAGTTGAATGCATATCCGATCTGAATCCGTTTTTGGGAAGAGCCAGGAGTTGTTTGCATTGTCAACTTTTGTATTTCCGCAAGAAGCGTCACTGGGGGCAGCGATTCAGTAGAATTTCCCATGCAGTTCTTTTCCACATCCAGCATCTCGAAACAGAGACCAGTGACAAAAGACGAAAAGTTACTTAGGGTAACGAGCAAGTTGGTGTAGAACTTCATGTTGCCATTATTTTCATGAAATTGTTTCATGGGAACTCTATTCAAAGGAAAATCAAAACGTCAAAAAATAATTGCTCAAACTTTGATGTATTCAAGATTCTTTAATAGTAGTTCTCACATTCTACTTTATGGTCGCTTACTTGATGCTCATGAAAAGCATTGAGCTCGGGTAATGTTCCTTCAACAAGACTGTCACATTTACAAGCTCCGAGTAAAGAGTAGCGCTGAACTCTACCACAAGAAGAATTAAAAATTTAATTATTTATTCATTATTATCCAAAGAATAAATTTGATTATTTTACCCGTTTCGTAAAATAGCCTGTGTGCGCTGTTGTTTATTGAAAGGGTACTAAGAACTGACGAGATCTTGTTCAACTGATCTTCATGTTTCAAATTTAAAGCTTCCTTGACAACCTCACTGACGTCAAGTATCACTTGATTGTGCATTCCCGTGTTTTCACCTTCGTTCGCCGCACTCATTACAATTTTGCAAAGAAACAGTATTAAATAATTTACGTAAATTCTCAACATTTTTGTGCGTGCTGAAAACAAACAATCTTTTTTTGGAATTTGAAAATTTATAAAATCTGAATGCATTGGGAGACAGACATTTGGCTAAGAAACGGCCAAATTAAAATGAATGATTGGCTCAGTTTGTTCTGAGTATTTACAATTCTACACATTTCACTGAAAAAATATAATTTGCACAACATTTTATTAAAAAAAGCAGTATCTAATAACCACAAAATGGCTGTAATGTGGAAAGGAGGAAAGGAGAGTAAAACTTGGTCATGAACCACTAATTTGTTGTATGTTGAGTTTTAATTTAAAGTTGATGTTGTAACATAGAACGAATTTCTGTTGGAATAAAATAAATATTAAGATAATACGATATTTTAAGTAAGTTTTTTATGTCTCGACTTTCTGTTCGAAGGGAGTTGACGGTCAACTGTTGACCCCTGGCGATGAGTTTTTTTAAAACTGCCCTATGCCATTGTATTTGTACATTAATTAAGTTTGAAGAGAATAGATTAATTACGTGTCCACGAATTTTTGTTATTTGTTTGTAGGGCAGGACTGTTGGCCACTTGTGTTGAAAATAATGAGGGTTTGAAATTTTGAAGGGTGTTAAATTGATGTACTAAATTTGAACAAGTTCAGTAAAAGTACGTAGCTATGGGACCATTTTTGGCATGAAGTGCAGAGCTGTTGACGTCCGGGCTGAAACTAAGTTGGATTCTAAGTCGTTTACCAAGTAAAACACGTTGAACGGGTTGAGCAAGAAAGCGCAGACGGCCGGACGGCAGACTGAAAGGCTATCATAAACTGTATTCCCTGATCAGCGGAAATTAATAAACCAAATTCGTGATATGTCTATTCTGCATTGTAATTTGTTTTGTATTTACATAACAAGTCATTCGTATTATGCGTTTCTAAAAAAACTGGATTCCTGTTTTGTGGCGAGCTTGCGCCAGCGTTGATTTAAGTTTTATTTGAATAATTTCGTTACCACGCAAGTGCAGATTGTGCATAATCTGCAATGCAGATACAATTGGGCAGAGTTCGTGTACATTTACAAGGAGTGTAATAATAATCTATGATAATCTAATCATAAATTAAATGTTACAAACCCCTATATAGTTACATTTAAGGTTGAATAGGGTTTCGATAAAATATTCGTGCATTTCTTCATTTTCAAGTGTTATCCTTCATAACTATCCAAGGAATAAGTCAACTATGTAGAAAAGATGAACTTTACAAATGCCCCCTGACTACGAATCCCTTTACATGAATTCCACCCAAAACCATTTTTTTCTTAGATTTCTGTGATCCATGTTTGTCCGGAATCATTTTATGCTCGCCTGCTGTGGCACAAAATGATTTTCATGAAATTCCCTACTCTAAAAAATACAGTTAAAAGTTGTAACAGAAAACTTTCCTGTGCCGTTTGCGATTACAATTTTAATATATGGTCAGTTCAAAAAAGAATTAAGAAGTTGATATAAGGTCAGAGTGGCAGTCCCCTTATCATTAATAATGATTTATTATAATATTGTGGTAGTAACAGTGCGTTCCAGTGTTTTCACTGGGGGGGGGGGGGGGGGGTGGTGTTCTAAGGACACAAGGACCAAGGGCAGAAAATTACGAGAATAGTTCATGGGGAAATAATCATGGGTAACCCAAACCGTATAAATTATGTACAATAAGTGGGGTTCAATAATATAGCAATTTTAATAGAACTTTTTTTAATTTTAACAAGACGTTCAAAATGAAGTTTATTTGATGTAGTTTGCAGAAAATTTTATATAAGGTAGGCTTTACTTAAGGCAATTGTAGCCTCTCCTTGTTGAATGAGCCAATAAAAACGAATCGGAATTCTACTGTTTAATAGTAGGCTCATTAGAGACTAGTTCATGTGAAACTGAGAAAAAACATTAATGAGAGTGCATAACCGCAATTACCACTCAACTTTCCATAACCACGGGAAAAACTACATGTATGTATCATCATTAGAATGCACTCTTCACAATACGTTGACAGTTAGACAATTACCACTTTATTTCACTTAATAACCTACTTTGTTGACCTAAGTAATTGACGTCGCAGTGGAACTGCAACATTGTTGAGTTTAAATGATCCAAAAAAGAAAGCTTATTGTTTCAAATCATCTTTTGCAATTTATTGTAAACATATTTATTGAACATTATATTTTTATAAGGTTTGTTAAGTATAAAAAACATATACAGTTTCTTCATATATGTTCAATATGCAATTGGGATTAAATTAAATATTCCTAAAACTAACCTTTTTTGTGTTGGATGCAATAATAATGAGCACCAAGCTCACAATCTATCAACCGTTATTCGTCTAATTTAAGCATACAAAGTAAATTGTTTTCATAATCAAAAAAAAGAAATAAGAAAAGTGCTAATTAATAATTTTAAAATATTCAATTTGCAGGCACAAATGTCAAACGTCCCTTGGGTTGCAAGTCAATGAATAACTGAGCCAATTGAGGGAATTCAGGTCTGTCCTCTGGTTCGGCCGCCCAACATTTCAGCATCGCATCATAACTGTCCAATGTATAATAAAAAGAACATCAACAGAGGATAAATATTGGACTGCTATGAACATAACATATGAGTAAAGAATGTCATTTATCCAAAAAGAAACCAAAAAGAAAATAAATTAAGTCACTTACATTGCTTGTGGTGCATTAGTAGGGCAAGCCAACCTCCGTCCATTCAACAACCCATCAATAAATGCCTGTGACCCAGTTGTCTCATCCCAAAACGGAAGTTCACCTGTACAATTTTAACCACGTGATAAAATAAACCTGTTTAAACCGGGAATAAGTAACTACCGAAAGCAGAACTGCTAAACGAAACAAAAAATCTTTTTTGAAATTTTTGAAATATTTTTCAAAATTTTGATTTTTTTCAAAATTTTTATTTTATCCTGAAAATCGAAAGGGGCCTTCCCTATGACCAAAGCAACATACGTGCCAAATTTGAGCCAAATCTGTCGACGGCTTACAGAGTTATCGTGTCCACATTACCTATCAAGCATGAAATGCTTTCGGTAGTTAATAAGTGTTCATTGGGTTGGCATCTCATTGTTTTTATGTACGACACATACCAAGACTATAAATTTCCCAAATGGTCACTCCAAAACTCCATACGTCCGACTTCAGGGAAAAATCCATATTTTGCAGAGACTCACAAGCCATCCACCTCCATGGTAACAGCTCCCGCTTAGCCTCCTTAATCAATGATTCATATCTAAACAGGTTCCTATCTAGCCCATAGTTTCCAATTTTACATGTTTTATTCTGATCCAAGTACACATTTTTAATTCTCAGGTCTCCATGAATTATATTTTGCCCTGACAGGTATTTCATTCCACAAGAAATTTCTTTTGCAAATCTAATCATTTCGTGGGCCTTAACTTTCAAATTATTTTGTTCCTCCGACTTTTGCAAATGTTCCAGGAGGGTGCCTCCATTGCAATATTCCATCACAATCCATAGGTCACCCTTCCTAATTTTCTTGGTGTAGCATCCAATAAACTGTACAATATTTCCATGTGTACCAACGTAACACAGCATTTTGACCTCGCTCAGTAACATTTTAAAAGTGACCTTGGGACATCTAGTTTTGCAGATTTCCACGATGACCTCTCTTTGATCATTTTGGATGTTTGCTCGATAACAAGTGGAAAAATTTCCACTAGTCAGTATAATTGATTTGTCAAAAATGAGATCACTTTTTGAAAGTTCGCAATCCTTTTGGTATACCATTCCATTAAATAGGTTGACGGACTTTGTCTTGTGTTCTTTATTTCCATTTACACCTGTCTTCCGTCCTTTGAAAAAATTGTTGACCTCCCTTGTTGACAAGTAACTGTAGCTTATACATATTTTTAAAAGAAAACCCATTAAAACCACTGTCAATAGAGTTACGACTGTTACGACAGGGGCAAGCATATAGAAGACTGCAGCTGGCAATCCCAAAATATAATTCTCAGCTGCGTCATTACTAATATTAGATATTATTCTTGGCTTCCATATCGTTTGGTTTAAATATTGTGCAGGCCTATCTTGATAAGCGGAAGGATCCGCCAAATTTTTATATGTTTTTACAGTCCAGAAGCTAGCTTCAGGCTGGTCATCCTGTTCGCGGGGAAGTACGGAAAGTGGAAAAATGTGGACCTCGTGTCCTTTTGCAAAGTTAGTCACGTCAGCAAGAAACCTTAACAGGTTTGAGTCTTTAATTTCGGAGTTTGTTCCACTCAGTTGTGGTGTAAGGCGGAAATGGATTTCTTTTAAATTTGGATACAAATGGGAGAAGAGTTTTTTCAAGTAGAGATGTGAATCCAGGTAATCCTGCATTATTCTTTTGTCTGTATTGAGGGCAAATACTGGCCTAGTTTCACAAACCAGGTAAGTCATATTGTTTATATATAAATGAGGCGTGCCCTCGTGTAAACGTTGATGGGCAAAATTAGCACAGTTTTCATGAACACAACCAAAAATTAACCCAGTGTCATTGTTGAGATAATCCACAACGTCTTGGTTGGCGCATGGAAAATGAATACGAATTTGGAAATCATTAAGATGAAGCTTGGACGTTAGATCATTGATAAGATCAAAGTCATTTTCAAATACCATTTGCAGATCTCTCATTTTAAAGTTTAAATAAATCCTTTTGCCTTCAATTTCGTTTTCTTTCAAATTACTAGCAAAGCTTGGATGGGATATGACTTCTGCCAGGGTTTGCAAGTTTGTTATTTGAGCTATTGTAATTTCAACAGCTGAAAATCTTCCGAACGCAAACAATAAAATGGTTTGTAACTCATTGGGATTCATCCATGGATTGCCTTCGCGTCTCAAATCCATGTTAAGTGTAACGCCAATATGCTTGTTGGTGCTGAAATCCATTAACGAATTCAAACTCTCAACTTGTCCCTCGGAGTGATGAAGACAAGGGTACATTCCTATACTCCAAGAATTGTATACTCCGGATTGTAAGTGGTTTCGACGAATGAACAAAGGAGCGGATTGCATCATTTCCCACATCTGTCCATCGACAGAACTGTATAATTGTTGCCATGTAATTGGGCTACTGTGTCCAAATAGGTTTGCTTTCGAATAAAAAATAATGGGGAAATCAAATATTTGCGCCCAGGTAAGAATCATTTCATAAAGTTGAGCCACTTGTTCGGTTGAATCACTGCAGTAGAGAGATAGAAAAATTCCGTGACGGTATGCATTTTCAGGCTCCACCTGAATCAGCAAAATTACTTTGGTGTTTGATTTCCGAACATTCAGCATTGTGCGAGCAATTAACAAGGCATCCAGCTTTTTCATTGTTTTCTCCGCAAAATATGTCATGTTTCCTTTTTCAAGTTTTAGTAATCCCCGCCAATAAATTGTGGTTGATGTGTTTCCAATGGAGCCACAGCCAAAGAATTTTCCCAATTCCAGACCTGAGCATGTGTTATCACATCTTTTATGCCAAGTAATTCCCTCAAACACATCGTATCCATTACCTTCAATACAAGCTATTTCAACGCTGTGCCTTGTCCCAGCATCCGTCATCACATTATGCGCTGCTTCCTTAAACCTGTTTGCCAATTCCAGCCAATTATTATGCCAACTTTCCGTGTAATCTTTAGAAAATACGACAGTACTCAATTTCATTCCACTCAGCTCTGCCAGGTTTTGTACTTCATTAATGTTTGTTGAAAATGCATTATATTGGTTGTTCATGTAGAACACATTAGCTGGTCGGCAATTTGCTTTATGACAAGGAGGAAAAAGAGATTTGTGTTGTACCATCTCCTGCCATGCATCTAATTTTCAATTTAAAACAGTGATTAATTCTTGCCAATTTAGTGCAAATGTGATCCCTGCGCTGTTGAATTGATCTTAACTTTTTACACTTACCGCCATTAATCATAACATTCTTAAATCCGGAAGCTGCTACATCATCCAGCAAATAGCTCACTTCCTTGATATTCTTTGAGGTCCAGACTGGAATTTCGGTAAGGAATGGTATAGGCATTGTTTTATTGTATGATTCATTATTTTGAGTGATTTGAGTCCTAGTGATTACATATTTGTAATCAAGAATAACGTTGGCATTGGAGTCTGATGCCTTCACCAGTTCATGACAATACTGACTCAATAGATTCCCATATCTCCAGACATACAAGTTTTTATTTTCATCTAATTTATTCATTGTCTTGTCCACCAGTAATTGATCTTGATGGTATGCAGGGTATATTTGTCCATTGTACAAAAAGGTTCCTTGTTGACTAGCAACAATGGTGGCGGTTAGAATTGGTCGAAGGTATACATCACCAATAAAGATCTTGTCAGAAATTTTTTTGATTTCGTTAACAACTCCGTGGACAATGTGATGAATGTTTTTCTTGAACAGGCTATAGGACTCGATAAATATATTGTCATTGCGACGTAGTGAGAGATTGACAATTAAAAAGTCTGCATGCTTCATGCTTTCAGCGTGAACGTAACACTTATGACGTGTTACGTTCAGTGCATATCCAATCTGAAGACTGTTTTGAGAAGAGCCAGGATGATTTGCTTGTGTCGCTTTGGTCTTGATTTCTTCGAAAAATGTCGTACGTACCCTTGAAATACCATACCTGCAGATCTTTTCCACTTGTGCCGTCTTCATCTCGAAACAAAGGCCAGCGATTGAAGACGAATAGTTTCTTAGTATAGCGACCACATTAGTATATATGTTCATGTCCACCTTATCATCATTGTATTCAGGCCATGTTACCCTATTCAAAAAAATGGAATTTATTACAAAATATTTGTATGTTTGTTTGTGTACGTAAAAGATATGATGCCTTTTTGTCGTGGTATTTATTTTTAGGGGATTATTAAGTATGGGGCATAAGGATACCCTAAAAACATAGCAGCTCATATACCTAATGGAAACAAGAAGCTTTGCACTTGAATCAATGTCCTTTAAAAAGATGGTCACATTTTCCAGTTCAGTGTCAAGAGTGGGATTCATTTCTATCCAAATGAAAACAGATACATGTTATAAATTATTTGTGCAAATCAAAGGAATAAAAGATTTTGAATGGAGTACCTGTTTCGTAAAATAAGGTGAATGTAGTATTTTTCATTCTATTGGTCTTTAAGATAGATTGGAGTTTATTTTTCGCCATCAAGTCAAGCCCGGGCTGGAAGGCTTCTTTGACAACCTTTGTGACATCAATTATCACGTTATTGTGCATCTTTAGGTTTGCACTCAATATACACCCAACAAATGTGTAAAATATTACAACCAACATATTTGCACAGATTTTCACCATTGTATTTTTTTTTAAATAAAATGCAACACAAAACTACGTTGTTTACAAAAAACTGAACCGTTGAGCATGATAAATATCCGCCAGAAAATTTCAATGTTTAATTCGCTTTCGCTTTACGTTTGCTTGATATTATGTTTAAAGTAAAAAGATGACGCATAAGATTAAGGAGTGCCATCTCACCACAGATTTATTTATGTTTGTAAATTGTTCAGCTGGGTCCGGAGTATGAAAGACCAAGGTTCTTATATGTAATAATTTTTTCTCAATGGTTTTGTAAATGACGCATTTAAAGCATTCTGACAATTAACTCGATTTAATTGATATTTGTGGCATTACAAGTTTATGTTTTTTGAATTTTTTGGGGGTTTTGCGGTGAGATGAACAAGTAGCCGCGTGTAAACTTGTACATTACATATTATTCAATATTTTTGAATAATTTGATGATAAAATTTTGATCAATGGATACATTATAATTTGTTAACATACAAAGGCAACTTAGGGTAAAGATGCATTCCGAGAAAGTGAGCGAGGATGAATAAGGAAAACACAAACTGTACACCAAAGTACTTTTAAATTTAATCACAAAATGTACCTCGTTACAAACTCAATACTTTCCATTTTTAATGATGGGAATTTAAGTGTGAACTGAACTGAGGAAGAAATAATTTTTTGAATACTTGATTTGAAAATTTTGCGTACATGTTTCCATGTTGTTTGCCAATATTTTGCTGTTTCTAATTTGGTCCTTGTACAATTAACTTGGTATGTTAAACGTGAAAGATTAAGGAGTGCACTTTAATCGTAAACTCTTTTTCTACTAACGTTACGTAGCTGAGTATGCGGTATAATTAATCACATTTTCAACGGGCTAATTTTTTCAGAATGGCTTTAACTCATATTAACAATCAACACGATTTATTTGGTATTTGTGGCCCTGTGGGGCTTTTTGACGTTTTTGGTTTGTTGCGGTGAAATTTTTGTGGAAAGAAAACTAACATAACACAAAATATCTTTTAACTCCCCGATACATGGATGCAGTATAATATGGAGCATCTTATGATTGAATACGTAAACAATATTTGTTTTCTTCAACAGAGCTTAAATTCCATGATCTTGATTTTATCCAGCAATCATTACTCCCCTGACCTTACTTTATGCATTTCTAGCAAGCGGACAGCAAAGAAAAAATTTGTTGCCTGGCTCTGTCAATCATCACGCGTGTTTTTCTCGGCATCTGTTAAACCGAACAGCATAATAATATATAAATTGAATTTACGGTTATGTTGATCTTCAAATCCATAACCTTACATAAAATTTGATCCCCCACACAAACACACTAAAATATGCCATATTTTTGAGAACTTGTCGACGTGGAACACATAACTACATATTCCAATAATGATTTGCATGATATAAACCAACGCTTTTTGTAAAGGAAAGTAGCCGTTCCGGTCGAGTAAAAGCGGCCTGTATATAAAAAGGTAACAAAGAACAAACTTTAATATTTACACACATAATCAAAGTACCAATTCATCATGTATGGTTCATAATTTTGTAAATAGTCAGATCCATCAATTTTCTAAAATTGCCTGCTGATAAAAAGCTCTATTTGGCATTAAATATTTGGAACAGGTGTAAAGAAACAGAAGCCAGAAGCGCATATTTATAAAGTTGGGATATATATTTTTATTTGAAATAATATCTTTAAATGTTATAGTGTAAAGTCTATTTAAATGATATTTTTAAACTGTTTATTAAACACACGACCTCAAACTCCATTTATAAATTAATAATTGATTACATAATAGGATAACAAACCTAGAATATATCTATGTAAAAGTAAGGATATAAACACCTGTACGTTATAAAAATTTAAATAAATGGTTTTTAGGCGTACATAGCAATATAAATAGTTATTGAAGTGAAAAATATTGATTTCGAAGGCAAAATGATGCTCTGCCATAACAAATAATGGGAAGTTTGGGGTTTGTAGCGTGGCGGCCGGGCTGCAAAAAATAATGTGTAGATTAATTCGATATTTGGAACATGTCACAGTATGATTCCATGTCAAAGAAGCGGAAGGCTCTAAAAATATGGAAACGTGCCATACATAAAAATTAAAACTTCTCCACCCAAAGCATTCATGTATGAAAGTTAATGCTTTCTGAAACAGCCTCCTTGTCAGACATTTGACGTCCGAGTGATTCCAGGGACCAGCTCGTTGTACACACCACCTACATAGAGCACCTTTTTTGCTCCAATTTTGGAAAGCATTTACTTAAATTGCGGAGGTTATACTATTCATATCTATATAGTGTATTTAGCTTACGAAAATACGTAATTAAATATTCTCGTAAATAGGTTTTTGAATAATGTGCCACTTGACATTATCTAACATTTAAAAATACGTTGAAACACACAAGTTGCAGGTTCGTGATTATGATGTATTTTAGTTAAAAAATTTAAGTCAGCCTAAACTTACTAAATGATAGAAAGAACTTTACCAGCGGGGATCCTTAAGACTTTCTTCAAAACAAAACCGCCTTGCTACTCACGTTTACTCTGAAATTAATTAGTAATTAGTTTGGTAGTGCAATTACAAAAATGTTTTTAAATTGTGATATTAGGCTAATTTATTTGAGTTACTACACGTTGAGTGCATCTAATGACTATGTAATTGTGTAATTTAAATTGATCTTTTAGTGGGGTGCCGTGGGAAAAGGAAACAACACGATTTGTATTAAAAAAGCAACTTTGACGAGGAAATGTTAAGATTTTAATTATCCATTTTGTTTATAATTTACTTGGTGTGAACATGTTATTTTGTGGTTTCCTCAAACTTATAATGTAATAATTAATTTTTTCATAAATTTATATGCTGGGAATTGCCGTGCCGTGATATCATTGGTCTCGTGTGGGTTTACGTTCAAAAAAGACCACAAACTGCAAGTGAAAACGAAAATTATTGACAAAAAACTAAAATCCCAGTATTGAAAATAATTTTCTAAGCGTCGTGAACGCAGTAAAATTATTTCCATCTTACGTGTCGGCTGATGCGTGACAAGGACTTAGCAAACGAAGACCTTTCTTTAGGTCGTCCACAAATTCCAAAGACCACGCCAATCCAGGATACGGGACGTAGCCTAATTAATCATAAATCACAATCATCAAATTAGTTTAGCAGGGTTCAGTTTTGATATGAATTTTAACTTATGTCTCTTACCCAATGTAAAAATTTCCCATAATGTGACACCGTAGCTCCAAATATCTGATTGTGTAGAAAACTGTAGTTTTGCAAGCGCCTCGTAAGCCATCCATCGCCAGGGTAACGGCTCTTGACTTGTTTTGGTGTACATTTCGTAAGTATACATTTTTCGAGAAAGTCCAAAGTCTCCGATTTTACAAGTTTTGTGCACGTCCAGCAATACATTTCTCGCAGCCAAGTCTCCATGTATTATATTTTTACTGGCTATGTAGTCCATGCCAGATGCGATTTGGAAAGAGAACCTGAGTAATTCCTCATAAATTGAAAGTTCTAGTGTATCGCTTGGTACATCAAAATTTCTCAAGTATGATAACAAAGAGCCGTTGGCACAAAGTTCTGTAACTATCCACAAAACCCCATCCTTCACTTCTGCAGAGTAACAACCAATGAATCTCACCACATTACAGTGGTCACCGATTTTAGACAAAAGCTGGATTTCACCCCACATCCCTTTCCAGCTTTCCTTTGGACAGTCATCATGCAACATTTTGATTGCAACGTCGTCATCATCAAAGTTTTCGTATTGAAGTTGGGCGCGATATACAATTCCAAATTGGCCGGATCCCAAAATTTGATCAAAATGTATTTTAATATTTTCCTTGGCAATTTCATTATAA
>JAITYZ010003125.1:0-11958 GCA_027744595.1 Paronellides praefectus | reverse complement strand
CTTTTCCAAGATTTTATAATTTTCAGGACAGGTGCTTAACACGTGAACAAACTATTCTTAGAATATTATGATTCTACGAAAATAAAACTAGCTTAAGCTAAAGCTATCATGATACCCCCAAAAAAGGGATTAACAAAGTGTAGTGACAGTTTTGTAAGCAAGTTTTGACATACGCAAAAAGCATTGACATATTAGATAGGTATATCCAACAAAAAATACACAGTGATATGGAAAGTCCATCCAACAATGTAAAAACCTATATACCAGCTACCGTGAATGCTAATAATAACTTTGTTCACTAAATTGTTAGAGTTTGTGTTGAGTACCTTCAACTTCCAACCTGCCTACTGAAATCAAGCCTTATTGAACACTTGACGTTTTCATATTTTTATGACGACAGTTCAATAGAACTTTTCAACACATAAAGAGTGTAGAAAGACGAAGAAAATCAATTGGTTTTTTTCTTCTTAAATAAAACGCTAAGCAATAATAGTACATTAATGTGTCAAAAGTGATTATTTGGACAAGCCAAGTCAAGCCGCATAGAGTCACGACTGAAGCGAAGAAATTCATTCTTTCATTCATTTGCTCTACATACAACCATTATACTTGTTTCCTAGTTTTCCTTTCTTTCCTCCTTGGCCAAGTTCAAGGACATCCAGTTTTCAGTGACAGTGGAACCACATAACGTGTACATTTTTTTATTTATTGTGGTGCAATGTAAATGTATTTTATATAGTACATCAGTGAAACTGATTTTCTTTTTGTGAGGAAAAATAGAGTTAACCTTGGGTTTTCTTCACAGATTGATATTTTCTCCAAAAAGACGAATTCAAAAGAACTGAAAGTAAAGTTTGCGCAAACAAGGCCCAGCTTCCTTCCAGAGGTGAGCCTGTCGGTGTCATTAATTTCTCCCTTGGAAATCTTGGAATCGCTCACAACTCACAAATCAAAATGCCAGGCCGAATACCTGTTGATCAGTCCTTCCTCAGCCAGCAGGTAAAAGTCTTTTGTTTTTAAATTCTTTAACATTTTCTTCCTCAATTCTTTCTATTTTGACCCAATTGGCATAATTGAAATTTTTTATAGAAAAAAATATATAAAGTTTGATTTGTATCATCATCATAGTTTATATATATCTTTATCATTAAATGCAATTATTGGAAAGTGAAACAAAGCAAAAACGATATATTTCAAGTTTCAATGATGCTTATCAAAAATAATATTGTAACGGTAACATCAACACAATATATAGCCTCAATCTATTTATTATTTTTTTTTTTGAAGAAAACTGAGTTTATAACTTGTTTTGAAGGGAAGGGAGAGTGTCCGTGATTCACAATCTCCATTTATCGTGTTTACACACACACACGAAAAATGGTTTCATTTTCGTTTTATTGCACACTCACGCGCATTAAAAAACACAAGATAATAGAGATATTTATCTACTGCAAGAGTCATAGACCAAGTATATATACGAAGCCAAATCCAAGATTAAACAAGTACACACATAAGTACGTATGTAAAAAAACATATTTTTTTTTTTAAAGTGCTTTGTGTATGTAGTCGTTTTCATATACCATGTCACGGCATACATAAAAAAGACCATTTTCAAAAGTTTAGCATTAGAGCACCAATTCAATTGCAATTATTGCAAACAAAAGTGCAGTGAAATCCAAAGTCGAAGTGTTTGACCAAGGAAAACATTTACCTTTTTTCTCTTGATTTTCATGAAAATTACACACCATTTTTTAAAACAGCTACTTATAAACTCAAATTTCATAGGACCTGGTTATTTGAAATTCGTATGTTATGTAAGTGTGTCAAGTTCACCGGCAACATGCATTGCATACCTACTACATGCAAACCTGCCATTTATTATCCTTTATCCGGCGACGCACGTAACAAAAAGGTCTTTCATGATGATTACTTGACTGACTGTATTTATGTATGCATGTAGATATTAGGGCTTTGTTAACGTTACTATTATCATCATCATCAATACAAATTGAATTGCACGTTGCGAGTTTTTAAGGATGTTTAAAACACACTTTAAAAAAATTATACACATCCATAAAATAGACTAAAAAACGTTCCACTTCACTCCTCGCCCAAAAGCCAGGTTAGCAGCAAGTTATATAATAAGACATAAATACATACATCCATCGGCCTGTCATAAGCATCAGCACTACTGATTCAGCAGTAGCAATAGAAGGCTATTACATACATGATTTGATTATATGATTCATGTAATATTTAAAGATGATGTGATGTGTTTCCATGGTTGATGGCATAATATGTTGACTATTTTTGCAAATATGTACAAAAAATACCACAATATAATATAGTGACAATGATGAACAACCAAAAGTTACCAAGGGTAACGGTTGACCCTCAAAAACACAAAAACCTATCACAATTCCCATCATAGTGTACTTTATCATCAAACAGTCCAAAAATTTCTAAGCGTGCATAGTGCACACTATATACTGTCGTGACATAATACTGCAAAATCTGAGCAGAGAGATGCGTACTTTTTGCGTCATTCATTCCTGAACATAACACTGCTACTTGTGCGACTCATTGGGTAATTCACCCTTATCCCCATCATCATCATCATCATGATCATACGACACGTGAAACTGTTTTATTTTCTGTGCGTGAGCCACGTTACAATTACACCACCACCATTAAAAAGGACGATGATAACGATAATAATAGTTAAAAGGTGGTATTTTGCTCTTCAAAAACAAATACAATCACATCATCATCTCAAGAAAAAAAATCATCATTTAAATGGTTTAATGGAACTGCTTTAAACCGCACACAAATACATTTTTATATTCGCATAATATTTGTACAAACAAAATCTACAAGAGTCAGAAAAAATGAATGAATGTCAGTGCGTACGAACGCAACTGGTAAATTTAAAAAGCAATTTGTATTTTTTCTAATAACATTATGCAAGCATGCAAATTACTACACTTGCACAGTGTATTAATATTTATTGTAGCGCATCATCGTTAAAACAGTAGCCATTCAGTTTTTTTTTCATTCATTCTATCCAACAACAATCCAAATCTCCAACCCCATCTATCACTGTACTGCAGATTATGCAATCCAAATGTTATGCAAAAAAAAGTTTTAGAATGCATTCATGCGGAATAAGCTATAAGCTACATGAACTTTTTAAGCATATAATATGATTACTATAGAGTACAAATCAAATAGCATTCTCGCTAATTTCATTAACAAACAAAACAGGCTGAACAAAAAAAGGTGTGCACAAAGTGTACATTATAAATTTGGGTATAGTTCCATCAATTAATAGACATCCCAACCAAATCAATTCAGTAGCCAGCAGCAGCTGCAGCGATATAAAAAATACAAACCAAACTACATGCTACCACACACAACCGGAGAACAAAATATACACCGTTATGCTTTAATGCTACATTATTGCTTTTGTATAAATAGTACAAGTCAGTACACTCTGGTCAAATTGATTCATCGTTTCTCACTCCCATTATCATTCTATATCTGTGTATATTATTATTATTATCATCAATCATTAATGAGAACAAAAGAGCTCTTCATTCATACGCACTATATATATCCATCCATTCCATTCCACCATTCTCCACTCCACACACACAGCAGATGTATAAAAGTCCTCTGATGAATTTAAGAGCATCTCTATTCCCAAATTTACTACTCATTAATATCAACTATTAACATCATTATTCTTGTACCTACCTATTATTATGCATATAATATAACACAAGAGATACGACAAAGAGACTTAAATTATTATTGACTATTATCAGTCAAGTCAGCGTCTTCATCGCTTCACCTTGAACTCAAATCCTAAATTTGGACACGATTTAAAGACTAGGTATATATACGACTCTATTTATATCTATGTAACATCTATCTCTCTGTACACACAAACATGTTTACATTTGCATATACCTACTTATCAAGTAGGATTATCACCATCATCATGATCATCATCAAGAACGCAAATTAAGCAGTTATTATAGTTTACCGTGTTGTTGTTGTTGTTGGTCTATTCTATTATTTAATCCAATCATCATCATTGTCATATAACCAAGTCAAGTCCCCATTTAACTTGTTTACATGATACCTAGCCTTCCCTTTTTCTGTTGCCGCGATTCAAAATTTGTGACCGGCTACAGGGTGGCCTGTGGTCCTGTGGCTAGTGTACTTTTGCTTGCTATCTTTTTTTTAGACTGCCTTGGTCGTTCATTTTCAAGCTTGTTGTGGGCCTGTGTCATACAAAATGTTCTATGAAGCGTATTATCATATTCTGTCTAATTTTTTCATTGAATAAATAAAAAAAACATCTTAAAAAGGCTCGAGGAGAGCCTTTGACTACACGGCTATACAGAAATAGATTGTTTGTTAATTCAATATTCAATGATAACTATTATATGCATGTATTTTAAGACAACGAAGAAAAAACATCAAATAAAATTGTCAACTCAATGAACATAATACCAAACATGGAACCCTCAAGTGAACCGACTTAAACAGTCTGCAACGAATATATACACAAAATATATTATACATACATATCACCGCAATGGTGCCACATCATACAACCCAACCATCATCACGCAGCTCAATTGTCACTTTTTGGACATTTTATAAGGTTGAAAGATAAAAAATTAAAATGGAGAGACAAAAGTCACAAATTCAATACTGAGAATACCAAGAGTTCTATTGACAACTTCCAAATGAAGTTTCGTTATATTTGCTTGTTGTGCTGTATATTTCATGAAGTGCATACGTAATACAAGTACAAATAAGAAAAACTCTCATTGAAAAAGGTCATGACATTTTTATCGCCACAAATGAAACAGAATGAATTGAATTAAATAATTTTACACAAACTCATGTACGTATATAGGTATAAAAAGATATTGTTAAACAAACAATATTACATTATTACATATAAATACAATGGCACTGACAGTGCAGTGGTGAAAATTGAAATGAAAATGATCTAACTGATTAATTGCGTGAGTTGATTGTAAATCCACATAACATGTTTACAATAATGTTATATGTGTAAATACCTAAATAAACATACAACACACTTGCTCCACTTTTTCCAAAAATGCATTCAACAATGAAAATTGTATGTGTTTATAAATACCTAAACTATAAATAAATACGATCATCAGCAGGATAACGGATAGAATATGTGATAAAGGTTGATGATAATCTCATAATGATAATAAAAACAAGTGCCAAATGCCGCTATTATGACCATACGCTGTATTACCTATTTTATTTGGCAAAATAATCTTAATAGTTCTCTTAAAATATTTAAAGTTGATCAACGGAGATTGCTGCATGTATGCAATACGCGGCTACTGAACTTTTTTTTTATTTTTTTTATTTTTTTAAATAAAGCATTATGACTTGCTTGACGCCTCATGTGGTGCTATTTTAAGCACCTGTCTTTGACTTTATTATCAAGAAGAACCAAAATAAAATACGCATTCTATTTTTTTGCCATTTCAAACTGTTGCAGTTGGTGTGATGTAAAAAGACAAAGAAGTCGGCTGCACAGCAACGCACGAAAAACTAAACCCATAAAACTATTATTATTGCTTTAAGCGAGCACACATTTCTTGAGAAAGTGAAATAATTTCAAAAATGCGATTTACATTTTTATGAAGTACATGCCTACATACTAATTGCTGCGCTTGCAATAATACTGTACTAATTACTAATTGTAATCACATTAGCTGTATAACATCACATCACCATGGTGCACAGTCAAACATACACGGATCATTTATTGGCTTAATTATATACTAAAGTTCCTTTCTGTTACATATTATAGCACGATCACAATTATTACCGCCTTTACCACCACAACTCAACTACAACAAATACTCGCCACCATCATTAAACACTAAACTAAACACACACGTTAAAATACTCGGAAATACAGGAGAAGAATAATATATACACAAACGGTCATTTAACTATTTAAGTAATTACTTTAAAATTTTCAAGAAAGTATCTTGTGCCAACAATCTTTTTTTTTATCACGTACGTTTTTTATCTTAAAACTAATTTCCTACTATGAAATGGCTATGTAATGTGAGTTTGAACTTTGTCTTATTGCAAACGCAGGTAAAACGTATTCAGTAACGCTTCATATGAATTTAAAAAAAATCAGATCGTCATATTATGTACTTAAGTACCTATATGTACACATAAAGCTTTTCATGTATAGGCTATACAGTATAGCTCGTCCAAAATCTAGCAAAAAATAAGCACATGATAAAAACGCTATAATAAACCTATTTATGAAGTACGTATAGTTAGGTAGGTACATATAGAACAATTTAAGTGTGCATACAACCTATGTAGCTTTCAAGTTCATCAACCAAATTGTTCCAAAGATGTCAGTAAAACGAGGACAATGGCAGCAATATTCCGAGCATTACGGATCCAGCTGCACTTTCATTTTCAAAATTTAGTCCAATGATTAAGTGTGCTGTTTGTATATTTATGAATTTTAGTGCATATAAAATATTTTGTAGCACATTTAGAAAAAATGAAAGTACAACTTATTTGTCTTTTTACATGCCGGAATCTCTTCAAAGTTTATCATCAGTGATGATTTATTACTTATACATATATCGGATATCAATCTGGTATCAGAGCTTGCACACATATACTTTAGTTGTTTCTCGTGCAATCTGATTGTGATTATTATAATGTGATTGCTTAAAATGATTAAAAGTAATAGAACCATACATTGTTATGGCAAGGCATATCAGAGTACAATATTTATATTGCTTGTAATATTACTACTTAAGATGGAGTCCATCAACATCAAGCTTAAAAATTGTTGAAAACGTTTGTAAATCAGGGAAATTTCAGATAACCGATAAATGATTATTCTTGAATCATCGTGAAATTTAGATATTTTTTCTGTGGATTGAAAGTAGATAGATGCAAGTAATATAGGTAATCTCGGTATCAAATCATATAGATGCACTATCAACCATCAAAAATAAGGTTCAACGGAATTTAAACTAGATTTTTTTCGAAACAGATAAAACCACGAACAACCCGTTCACCAAATAAACTTTTCCATTTACACTTGACTAACTAACGAGGATATTAATGTATGTAAATGATTAAATATATTTGCAAAAAATTTGCAAACAATGTTAGTAAAACAAACGCATTCTCACTTTCCATTTCCAAAGAATAAATTTGGCAAAACCTACACTGCAAAATTGCAAATAATTAATACATAGTGTACCTTTGCCTTTATCTGGTTTAATGTTAAGCTCAGGAAAAGCGAATTGATTCCGGTGGCGAATGGCTAAAATACATACCTACCTTAACTCTTTTGCAGAAAAGCGCCGTAATATGAAAAAGGGTTAAACGACTTTTTTTTATTAGTTACGCACTTTTGCCAAAAGAAAAAAAAACAATAAGCAAAACAACTTCAACATCATCCATTTTCATAAAAAAAGCATAAAAGTTGATAAGTACCAATTATTTTCTAAATTGAAAAATTGCATTGCTTATATATTATGTATTTTACCTCACCCCCTCTTGCTCTTCTGCCACTTTGTATACTACATAATTGCATATATGAAAGTGCATTCAAGGTAGGTATTTTTCTAAAAGCAAAAGTCTTCCTTCCCATTCCCATTTATTTTTTACTTAAAAATGCCTCCAAGGCACAGTAGGGGTTTCACTATATATTTTTATATACATATCATGTACCCCAATTTTACAATCATAAAAAATTTCAAAATCATCGTGCATGGGCTTAACAATACCCACACATCATCATCATCATCATGAGTGATGATTACCACATCACACACTACATCTTCAACATCACCAGCAATCGCCTTTCAAGAAAACTTGACTGGTTGTCTTCTATCTCTCTCTGAGTTTACAAACAATATTTCTAAAGTAAAAGTGTTCATCTTTCTTTCATTTTTTGGCAACCACGCTTAAAACTTAGTCTCGGATCGTAATTTATGCATTTAGGTTAACTGAAACATTTCATTCTTGCTACAAAACTTACGTAGTATATTTTGTATTTGCAACATTACATATTTTCATGTTTAAAAGAAGAATGAGAAACCAAACCCAATTCTCTTCGTTGTTGTCCATCCATCAGCATCAAAATGTTAACAAACAAAAATGAACTACCTACCTACATCTGTACGCTTCTGAGTTGCAATTTTAGTTGTGTGTTTTTTTTACAAAAGTGCAAGAAAAAATAATTATTTATGCCCGTGCTACTGATGTAATCGCTTTCATGTCGACAATAATATAACCGTGGATGATGTAGTAGCAGTATAAGTAGCAGTAGTAGTCGAATAAAAAAATAAAAACCCAGTCAAGAAATATAATAAACAAGTAAACAAACCAACTTGGTACGCTATAATAACTAGCAAGTCAGGCTTGTATAGTAGTCGGTTGACAATTTACTACTGACAATGTGAGATATGACGAGTTTTTGTGTTAAAATCAAGTCAGTTAGATAATAATATGACGACGGTACGGACTTCAATCTGAGGAGGACCATACAACAAAACTACAAAAAATATACTCAAGCATACGCCCATATTAATTTGACATGGCTTCGTCATATATATATTACTACTCACTTTTTCTTTTTTCCTTGCTTAATTTGCAACTTACGCGCAGGCACTCAAAAATTACTAATGAGACTTGGTTGCGAGTTGACTCACGTAAGACGTGACGTCTGCATATTGTCTAGTAATAATGATGATGATATGATAACGAACATACTAAACTAAAGTACAAAGTAAGTGCTTTTAAAAAGATGACAAAAACACCAGTGCGATTTACTAGACATATCATTACTAATAATTTTGTGGAAATGTTCAGAGATAGGGCTGGGTTCATATTTCAACCCTGTGTGTGTGCAATTGCATGAAAAGAGATCAAGATTTCAAGATGAGGGAGAATGATACATTATGCCACCGACCAAGATCATCATTAGCCTCAATCTCGTACATAAAAATATAGGAGAGTAAAAAAACTACTATACCAAACAGACAATAATAAAAAATAAAGTAGCAGCAATAATAATACAGGTCCTACTTGTCATGCCAGGTGCTTGCTCTCCACCACAACCCCTACCAAACTGCTCACCAGCAAGCAGTGTCGAATCATCATTTCACAACTTTGATGACAGTGAGAGAGAGAGCTGGGCACAAAGAGAAAGAGAAACAACAATGACCGCTGCTATTACTTTCAAAGTAATAAGTTAATTCGTAATTCGTATCAGGCAGACATATAGGTATAATAATATTAAAAATATCACAAAAATGGCAATGGCGATACAAATGGTATATAGAGTTATCCTGAGAAGGTTTAGAAAGTGATTTGAACGAATTCAATTACAGATTACAATCTGTCAAACTATTTTACACGAGTACACTTTTTTGGGTATAAAATGTGTGTGTAAAATTTTAAATTGTACGCACGGAAGCAGTAGACCAAAAAAGTGCGTACATGCCCACGTGCGTGCGTAAAGGCATATCAATTTATTTGAAACCGTTCTAGTCTAATGGTGACCACAATAATAGGATTGCATGTAACCAATCTACGTTTATATTTCGAGTTTAAAAATTACATAGGTACCTACATTTAAAAAAAACATCGCTATCTAATCTTTTTTAAATCCCGAGTTTCCTTGTATTATAGCGCTACGTATTATGTGCCTAATATGTACTTCCGCAATTGCCGATTTCTATAAAAAATATCTATATGCATATCTAATTATGATTTAATATTATTTGTTAAACCATCAAATTGTAATTATGTAACACACTGAACCTTAAAAATGTATTACTTCCCTACATTTTTACAAGATTTCATACATGCACGAGTAGCAAAATATTACAAGTTCAGCTCATGTAATACTAAAAATTTGGTGTGAAGTGAAAGATAAAATATCAGCAAGTGTATCCCTTAAATCGCTTAAAGCTCATAAAATTGCATCTTGAATAATATGAATGTAAGAACTTTTCGGGCCTTTCCATCTAATCTTATTTTTATAAACACGGAAATGACCTTGAGAATGTGTAGTCGACCGACTGGCTTTTATTTAGTGAGACACAGAGAGGAAAAGTCCAACAAATGTTGCAGGTAAAAAGGATCAACACGTATTACATTACACCAGCTCAGTCCAGTTTTGGTTGTAAGAACGACCTTGGTCTTGGTCCTGAAAACATGACGTACCGCTTTTTTACATATATACTATTGCATACCTAAACCTAAGTGCCCATATGACTTGACGGAGCAAAGCAAAACGCAACCAGGTGAAAAATGAATCGCATCATTAGTTCATCTTGAGCATTCCGCTGGAGAAAAAAGGTCCTACACTTACGCATACGCATTCATGAAAATCTGGAACAAAACATGCCCCGAAGGAAAATGGATGACAACTGGGCGGGCTACGCGTAGATAGATAGTGAATGAGTCGACAATAACATCTAAATACACTTATTACACATTTTAAGAAATAAATAGCACGAGAATAAAAGTAATTATTTTAAAAACTCCACAATTTCAAATAAAACGTAAATGGCAGCAATAATTACAGGGATATGATGTAACAAATAAATTAACGCCATTTTTAAAACAAGTTAATAAACATTCATTACAAAAATAATTAGTGAGTCAGCTACAGCTGTAAAAAGCGAGTCACTTATCATAATGGGCACTTGGTCCACCCATCCATTCATCCAAAATACATACACATTATAGCTAAATGTTAGTAATTAATATTAATCAACGTTAGTATTAAATTATTCGTTACAGCTGCACAGCTATTTGTTGCAATTAACTATTACAATGACATATTACCCGTGTATTACCCAACCGCATCATTTTCAAAATATATGGTTTTAAATGCTTTCATACTTTCTTCAGTTCACACAATTTATCGTAATGAATGATGATTGTCGTCTTCCACAATTCTATTGTACATATACTACTATGTGTTGATTGCAGACACAAACAACTATGAGCAAGACTAGTGCACGTACTACTAAAAGTATTTATTAAAATAA
The DNA here is from genome assembly GCA_027744595.1 of Paronellides praefectus. Lineage (NCBI taxonomy): Eukaryota > Metazoa > Arthropoda > Collembola > Entomobryomorpha > Paronellidae > Paronellides > Paronellides praefectus. Next base: position 832 of record JAITYZ010003125.1, on the reverse strand, counting down.
AATGACACTTCATGTATTCCGCGTAGCATGTAATGCAAATACATGCATTTCAAAACACACTTCTCACCTCTCTACCATGTACCGTTTCAAACTCTGCTGCTAATACGACGATGCGATCTATAGGTAACATCGGTAGCAATATGCAAAAAAAAATGAATGAATGAATGATTACCTATTTTAGTGGTAAGTGGAATGGAAACAATAAGGCAAAAAAGTATACTGCTGTGATAATGTAGTGCTGCAATTACCTGTATTTTTACAGTATATATCTCGTGGTGATATGATATCATAGTGATGACATACAACAATAATACCGGTATTTTTTAGCACTGCAAACTGCACTAATGTAACGCAACCATTTTTTTCAGATAAGAAATGCATGCCAATAGTCAATAGAGGCGACAAATAGACCTACATAGATTAGGTATTTCTCATATTGACAGATATGGAGGATGGGGGCGTGTAGCAAACATTATATAAGTGTGTGGTCAGCTTAAAATAATAATGGAGTTTTGCAAGGAAGTGGGTATTGTTAAAGCGACATTGTATTTGATGCAGCATAGCGATAGCGTACAAAATAGACTCTTTATTTTGAAAATTACTGTGTAAGCACTTTAAGCCCATGCCCAGACATTTCATCAGGATTCCTGAGATGACAATCAAATGTTCAATGCACCTTATATGCAATTTACATTTTTGTGAATTTTTGACATTTCAAAAACCGCAACAATAGTCGCCTATCATTTTTTGCCGTTACGTAAACTCAATATATTCGTTAGGCCAGATGCTATTTAAACTTGCTTATAAATTATAATTACATAATATATAAAAT
>JAITYZ010003124.1:0-10245 GCA_027744595.1 Paronellides praefectus | reverse complement strand
CATGATGAATGGGTATGAAATCGCGACGAGATCTCATGGAAGTGGAAAGAATGGTCACAAAAGTCTTTTGACATTATGTGTATATTCTATATATACTCTGACTCTGAATATTAATATATTAATTAGTTGACTAATTTATTGTTTTTACACGTTTCTTTCGAATCGTAGGCAAGAAAATGATACGTTGCAAACTGCTCATTTTCATGATACCCAATAAACTTTGCGGATTTGCAGAGTGCCATGAATTTATTCCATGAAAGCTCCGCAAAAACAGATCAAGCGTTCAACGACATGCCTGCTAATGACATTCACCTTGAAAGTATTTGTATTAATGTGCATAGCGAATTACTTTATTATGGGATTATGAGTGGATTCTGCTCGTAATTATCTGTCCACGTACAACGTAAGTATATAACATGAATAAAAGAATGGACATCTCCTGTTAAAAAGGTAATACGAATAATTTTAGTTTAATTTAAGATTTTTTCCCAGGAAGAGGCAACTTTTAGTACCGGAAATGTACAATTCCAAAAGTCGCAAGGCATACATATGTAAAATTATATTTTTGAATGAGTCGTTCAGTGCTGAAATGTGTGACGAATAAAAGTTGTATCGCATCAAATTCCAAAAAACGAACCAATAGTTTTTTTGGGAGAATATTTACTAATACAGGTGAATTAAGATTACAGGCAAACAGATCACTGCTAATAGTGCTAATGCAGTTGCTTATGTCTACTTTTGCAATGACTTGGAGATTTCTTGCAGAACGGACAAATACAGCATTTGAATAATGTGTCCAATAGTAAATGAAGAATTATTAAAAATATTATGTTTGCTTTTCTGGAGTATGCGTTTATATTTGCAAGCTCACAATAATTGTTTCATGTCAATGCAAGGGCCAAATTCAATTTTCTATGAAAACTTCAATAGGTAATAAATTTCGCATAATTTTTAATATCTTAATTCGATGCATCATCTAGCCTTTAATTTTTAACTTAATGTTACTCATGTCATTTAGTGTAATTTACTTTCTGAAGGATAGAGCATAAGTCAACAGGTAACCAACTTACAAAATTACTTTTATGTACATAGCATTTTACTAACATTAGCTGATCCTCAGTCTTGATTTTTGGCAACAATCTTTTCCCAGTCGGGCCAAAATTGCTTTCTCATTCGCCAACAATATTCTTTCAAATTCCTCAGTTCACCTATTTAGCACGTGGTAATTTTTAGTGACCAGATAATTTTATGTGCGCACATAAAAATTGTTTTTAATAAATACCATCAAGTTCCTTCTGAATGGGCGAACTATGCATGAAAACTGCACTGGCCAATCCTCCAAAACAGCACAATCATCTTCTGAAGGGATGTCTCCTAAAAGGAATTTACTATCGCCTATCATAAAAGATAGTGAACGCAGATCTCGCAACATTATGGAAATCATCTCCACTTCTGAATGCCTCCCTATTCCCTGTGAATATGCCATGGATTTCATACTTGGTGCTATTAAATTGAAAATCAACCACTGGCCAAATGTCCTTCTTCCTTGACGGACATCTTGCAATGTATCGATTCCATCGAAAGCAAATCTCCACATGACGCCACACCTGTGTTTAATGTTAGATTATCAACCCATAGTATAGTATTTCAAGCATTTATAACATAAGAAGTTTACATACATACGTCCAACTAATTTCTATACCAATACAAATGCTCTTCTACCATTACTCGTGCCATGCATTGTACCCAACGCACGCTGTTTTTCTGTGTACTCATTTTGGGGACAATCGAATTTTCTAAATAAATCATTAATGATGATTAGATTATAATTCTACTTTTATCTCCAGGTTGTATAATTAACAATTATTTTTAAGTAATCGATTAATCGTACTTCTTGAGAAAATCTATAATGAGCTGAGAATCTCCAATGTGATGTCCATTGTAAGATATCCAAGGCGTTTTCCCTTTGGGTCCCCACATGTCTGACTTGTCAATTTCGTATGGTATGTGTGCATATCTGAGAAATGTTTCCAGCTTTAAAACAAAAGGGGATGGGGATGGGAGGCAATCACTTTTTCCATACATCCCATGTAAAATCAGTTTACCTCCTTTGGATTTTGCAGTCCACTTGTTCCTATAGTTAATATAAATTTTGAAGTTTAGAGTGCGCACAAAGTTAAATGAAATGGCACCAATCAAAAATTGTACATATATAATCACCAGCTTATTTCTTACAGCATATTCTTCCTCCTCAATTTGGACATGTATTTTGATCCCACTACCATTATAATCCCGACGATGCCAAATAATACAAACATCCAACTCATATTGTGTGCTCTTTAAGATAATAAAATCAAAAACATCCAATTTCAAATTGGCAGTCGAATTTTTTCTCGTTACCATTCCGAACTGAATTTTCTTTTTAATTTACCCATACGCATTTATCTAGCCTGCTAAAAAGTAATAGTAATTTATGCATGGGTAGGTATTCACTATATTGTTTCGTCTCCATAAAAAGTAACAGTGATGATGACTAATAATGGCAGAAATAAGAAAAAACACAATATGTGGAGGATAGCTGGATGTTTTGTTGAAGATGAACAAGAACAAGTCAATATTTACCTGAATTTATGTTAATGTGATAATAATATTTCAGAGTTCAGATTCATCATCATCGGCTAACCCTGTGCATTATGTGTTAAAGTTGGAATTATCTTGTCCAACATGTATGCAAGCTGTTCAATTCAATATTGCTTGATTTTCCGTAGGTGTAATGTTTTTTTGTTAAGGTATTCCATTGACCTTGCCTTTATTTTATTCCACTTCATCCTTGTCAATATCATCTGGAAATTATGTTGAATTAAAGTTTAATATATTACACGAACGCATCCCAAAGCTAGATGGAACAATTCATTCACGCTATAAAAATTGGTTCATAAAACACGATACCTATACTAATGTACCTAAAAATGTTTGTGGTCTGTGCATTATGTGTTAAAGTTGGAATTATCTTGTCCAACATGTATGCAAGCTGTTCAATTCAATATTGCTTGATTTTCCGTAGGTGTAATGTTTTTTGTTAAGGTATTCCATTGACCTTGCCTTTATTTTATTCCACTGCATATTTGTCAATATCATCTGGAAATTATGTTGAGTTAAAATTATATTACACGAACGCATCCCAAAGCTTGATGAAACAATCCATTTATGCTATAAAAATTGGTTCATAAAACACGATACCTATACTAATGTACCTAAAAATGTTTGTGGTTGTTTGGATATGAATAGATATTTTACGGTCGATGCTCATGATTACATTAAAAAAGGTTCTTCACTCCGCTCCCCGGTAGTTGTCTTTTTGTCATTTACCTGTGCATTTTTCTATGCAAGATGTGAAAAAAAATTCTTCCTTTTTTTGAAAATATGTAGGACGAAACGACAACTGCAGCAGAAAATATGATCCGAAGCGACTCGCATGGCTCATCTCATGATTTTAAAAATATGGCACACTTTTTGAAAGCAGTAAATCATAGCGATAGGACGCTACCACCACCACCGACAATTGCAATAAAAATGGAACATCAACATCAAAGCCACGACGATGAGGCAATGACATGCGATTCATATGATACACAGAGACTGAGAAACACTGAGAAGGAAGAACATTTTAAATTTCAAATTCAATCATACTATCATCATTGCATATTATACATTGCATTTCGCATGGCACATTTCTAATGACCCAGTATAACTCTTTTTTCCTCCTTCCCCTTAGCATTCACCTCGCATATCGCATTGTCAGTCAATTGACGTAGTGGCATTGTATGGAAATCACGGCCCGCAAAACTATTATCAACGCATCCGTTCCAATCATTGAAATTCTAGAACAAACCTTCAAAATATATAGTACCTAATGACCAATGACAAATGATCATCGCTAATCAAATCACCATTCTTGTATTTCATTTTCACGTTTACAAACACAACCGTGTAGTTTGAACAGGAAGGCCTTTTTAATTTAGTTGCACTTGAAAAGACTCTGTAAAATTGCATGTGGTTGAATATTTAATAGGTAAGTTAAAAAAAGCTAAGCAGCTTAAAACAAACAACAATGAAAGGTTTGGTTCCTGTGTGTAGCTTACAAGAAGACTTGATGACGCTGTCGAATAAATGCGCTATGTGCTTAAATGCAAATTAAGCCATGCATTTCTTCATGTTTTACTAGGGACGCAAAAATAAACTCGTCCTCGAATGAATGTATGAATGACTATAAATATATACCTACCTATCCTCATTCATTACTACTATCCTTTAAACAGGTTGGTTTTTGAAGTTTGAAATATCATCTCTATAAAAACAACATCCACATAAATCACATTATTTATTTGGTTGTATGTTGCATATCTGCAATAATGAATGTTATCATTATTTTAAAAGACTTTGCAAAAGCTAAAAACTAGCAATTTTTTGGTCTTCTTTTCGTGTTGTGTCACCAAAGCCATAATAAAAGACAAAACACAACAGAACAGAGAAGTAGCATTTATAGTGTTTATAATAACAACTTACATACCGTTTCATTGTTACCTAGATATGTATAAATGTGTGTTTTCATGCGGTCTGGTTTTATATGTTAGTAGATCTTGCTACCTATTTTTAGCGATTTTACTGCATATGTACATTTATATAGAGATTCTGATTGTATAATGTTATTATTGCTATTAGTTTAATAGTTTATATAATAATTTTGCACAAATGTTTTGGCAACTCGAATCTGGGTTTAACGGTTGTTTTAAGCTAATTTAAATGGCATTTTACTTTTGACGCACACTCTTACTTGCACACACACACACACGCGTGTATGCTTGAAGAATACCATAATAGCAAAGTACCATGACTGAATCCGAAGGAAACCTCAATTGTCTGACTCTATAGCAATAAGAGGTAATATGGTTTTTGTGCATGCAAGCAACGGCATGAAAATGAAAAGAAAAATGTTAGGAAGGAGATAAATGAATTGGTGTAGTATGCCTCAATACATTTTTTCGTCGGTTTATTCAGGTTTTATTGTTTAAGACTTTTTACAATAACGTACCCAAAAAACCAAACCGCACCGCAAGTCAGTCGCAAGAAGGCGAATGAATACATTTCTTCCTCAAATCATGAATCAACTAACCAAACCAATATTGAGCTTAGCTCATAAAAGCCTATCCGAAAATGGTGTTTTTGAGGCATGGTTAAAATGGATGGTGGTGATGATAAGCATCTACTATTTAACAGATCTACTGTTTCAGGTTACTGCACTACTTGATTACTACAAAAAACGTGAATGGTTACATGCATAGGTATGCGATAATACACTTACTATAGCTAATCATTATAAGGAGTTCGCGGTCTAAACATCTTCATACAAGCCGTAAACTTTAAACAAGATAACCAGTCATCATCATATTCATCTCTTGTTTACCAGTCTAATAAGTTATTTCATTGCTTCATCATTATATTCATCATCACATCGCCAACACTCAACAAAACCCGAAAATTAAACCAAAAATACCTAAATATATAGTAGTTATACAGTAGTTAAACGGATTGGGTCGAGTGACTGAGAGAGTGAGTAAAGTATGTTATGTACTATTGTAATAATATCAGGAATGATTCTGATTTAGAGGCAGACATTTTGTGTAAAAGTTAGAAACGAAACCAGGCTTAAATTTAGCTGATTTCGATTTGGACCTAAAAATGTTACCAAGTTTACCAGTTTTACAGCAACAGACTATAGCTTTATTGTCCGTCATCATGTAAACTAAAACGGCATTTTTACCTAAACGTGTAGGATAAAAGGGAAAGAAAAGCGAAAGATATTTATATTTTGTATCTAAAAGCTTTTATAATACAACACAATAAGGTACGGAATATAAAATGATGTTTTTTTTGGGTGTGAAGTGAAGTATTGATGACAAATACAACTTTGTGTCTTATGATGGACTCTGTGACACAGTTCAACAGTCCATTGACTGACTGACTATTGTCATCTTAAATATAAACATGATGACTTGAGTTGAGGAAATATATTGAAAATCATACATAAGCAAACACACAACCTCTACAATAAAGGAAAGAATTCAAAATAATAATGCAACTTGGTCTATTCTCTTGCATCCTATGAAACCCAACGGCTTTACCAGAGTTTGTCTAAGGTACATTTTACACATAATATTAAGATCCATTGTAGTTTTACGTATATATGAAGATGTGAAGGTATGTAAAGAAACCCAATCAGCTTACAGAATTTTTATTAGTTGATATGTGTTGCAGTGCTGCTAAATTATTCTTCCCCCTTCTTACACATCATATATATCCTTCTTATCCTGAAATGATATCTTTGAAACTACTCGAGAATGAAGTGAGGGAGAAAACATGAAATATTTGTAGAGAAATTCCTACAGAAGGACGTGTATAAAGGGACTACTTGGCTAAAAGTACTACTGGGTAAACACAATGGTTTGATAATTTGTGAGTAAACGTATATACGTGCGTGTTAGTCAAAAGTTGTGTAAGGTTATACGCGTAAATATCCTTCTTTTTTTTATTTTACCTGTTTGCTTCTTACCTGCAACCTGTGCGGTTTGTTGTCGCAGTTGTGGCTGTGTAGCTTGAATATTGTCTCTGCTTTGTTTTGTGTTTTTGTGTATGTGTGAGTTTAATAAGAAAAGTGGTTGCATGTTTTTGAACAAAGTTTGTTTTGTATGCAGACGCTCTTACATCCTCCTGTCAGCTTCATCTTCGCCTCATCTTCATCTCAGAGAATTAGTCAAGTTTTTACTTGTAATGCTGGTTGAGAATTTAAATTTAAAAAGATTAAAAGTTGTTAGTAGTACACTTGCGTTACTACATAATGGTTATAATAAGTTTGTTGTGAAAGGCGCAGTAGTAGCAAATACAAGTGGATTCATGTCATCCTACATATCATCTAAATGCAGAACAAGAAACCGTACACTATGCAGATGCAGACCACATAAAATATAATCCATCTCTATGAGATTAAGAAACAATAAATTGAAGAATATCAGTTCAGCTGTGAGATAGATGTGATATTTAATGTGAATTATTTATAACTCATCAATTCGACAATAATAACTATACATTATACATGTATAGTTAATGTCATATCATATCTGTCGCAAATTAATGACTGCGTGTAAAAGTGATAGCGCGTTGTGTACCTTTTGACAATTGAAAACGATTCGTATAGAAGCCACGTTTTTATCAAGATTTGCTCTGAAAAATAATCAAGAGTTTTCCTTGGAGATTTTGGCTTGAAACAAAATCTCTAGTGTCCAGAGAGTGGGTTAATTAGTGTGTAGTTTCCAGATTCCGTGAACCCTGTTCTGTGATTGAGTAAATGAGCGTTCCAGTTGTTTGGACCGATTACAAGAGTTACATATGACCAGCAAATAGTGTATGTGTGTATTGTGTATCCTCAATATTTCAATTGTTCTGGATTTGATGCACTAGTATTGCTCTGACTCAACTGTTTTATGATATTGGTTTCCATCATCTATGCAACGTAAGTGTATAAACAGGAAATGATTTTATTTTTCATGCAAAGCAATTTGAGCATTATATGCATGTAATTTGAATAAAAGATTATTTCAAATAAAACATGAATTGAATACCCTCATAGAATAACTTTAAAAAGCGTTTGCTGCATAAAAAAAAGAAAAAGAAGTTTTTTGAGTGAAATGAAAATGAAGCAACCTGTTTTTTATCCAATATTATATTACATGCCATACATACCTATCTTTGAATTATTATGCAAGAAGTTACTACAAGTTTTAGTGGTTCTGTCATAATCCCATTTTTGGTAAATTTAAAGCTAAAGTATCTCAACTTACACTGCTCATTATTATTGTTTTAAAACTTACATCCAATTTTGTTACACTTGAAAAAAGGTTGGCGTTCACAAAAGTGCAAGTGGGAAGATGTGGCAATTTATTGGGGGAAATTGTTAATCTGTTACAAGGTGCATTACTATAAGTATTTGAAGACAGAGCGAGAAGGGACAACTAATCAATCATTGCAGTAGTGTAATGAAGTATAAAGCGTGAATGAATTCTGTTGCGTGGTATGCAAAAGAATGCGTAATGTTCTGTAAATATCCATACCAAGAAAGATCTTTTTGCTTTCGTTATGCATGTAACTTATTGAATGCTATACTGGTGCTGCTGCTGTGTAGGTGAAGATGTGAAAGATCATCAAAGATGATTACTATATTATTGCATATACCTAAAATGTATATATATTTGTAGTAGAAAGTTTTATTGCGTCTGCACAACAACAAAACAACAGCGACATCCTCGTGTAAATATTGGTCTTAAATACGACCCATCTACATATCTGCAGTTTTTCTTTCTCTTTATATTTTTTTCTTTGTTCTGCTGTGATGCTAGCTATTTATAGAAGTAGGTTGGCTGCACTGACGTGTGCATTTAATTTGTACGCTGCTGCTAAAGTCCTCATTACATACATAATACATAGTTAAGGAGAATGTCTTGTTTCTCTCTGCTGCATTTGATATTTGACTCGTGAACATTTTTTGACAATTGCGACATCATTATTTCAGATCAGGGAGGTTAAATTTTCTGATCCCAATTTCATCCAGTTTTTATATCTCTTGATATTACCTTGCGTTTTTTAGAGTTTTTATGTAGTTTGCATAATTTCATTCATTCCAAATTTTTGAAAATATTCCAGTGAATTTTCCATTGTAGCAACAACGGAACCATTGATAAGCAGTTGGCAAAGACAAAATTTGTCAAGTGAAAAGATAGCGAAATCGAGATTCTCAACTAAAAAGCCAATTCCTCATGTATTTTTTGTGCAAATCAAGGCTATAGAGGACAAAAAAATGGTAAAAGCTAAATAAGATAATTTCAAACTTATGATTTAAGCGTTGATAACGCATGGCGAGGGCGTTCAAGCTGCTATAATATTTGAACCTCTTTACTTTACATGCATACTCCACTATTTATGAGGGAAATTGATTTGAGAGCCAAATGGCCAAACCTATTTAATTTTATTCTTAATCTTAGTTATATCTACTACCACCGCGAGTAGGTTAGCATGTAGGCATGTATCGTACATTTGTTTGCGTTAGGAATAGGTAGTATTTGAATATTGAATGTGAATGCTAAAAATTGTTGACCTCAGCCAAAAAAAGTTATAAGAAAGGTTGTTGGTCTGCCAAATGCAAGATCAGCAAATTTGAAGGAAAAAAACATGAATATAAATGAAAAATGCTTATTTTAAAAATTTTCCCACTATGCATTCATGCGAGGTTTTATAAATTAACAAATTTCAATATACATAGGTAATTATTATACATTCTGCCTTTTGAATTATGATCAGCCAACTCAGCTTGTTGTGACGACAACAAGCACCACGAATATGATGAAAACATGTTTTTTATTTAATGAATGACAAACAAACGCCGTAAAAAGACGAAAGAATCTTGCATTATTTTATTTCAAAGCCAGCAGTCTACATAACACACATAATGCAGCAATAAAACAAATCGTGCAACTAGTGGGAGAGAGCATATATAGGTGCTGATTTTCTTGCGTAAAATGCAGACGCTTTATTATTTACACGTGCTCCTTTTTCTTTAGATAATAATATTATTATAATACAATAATTATCTTGATCGGAGATATGTATTTACGTCTGTTAAAAAATTCATAACATTCATATTGCTATATTTTTTGTCGTTCGTAAATTTAATTTTTCGACTTCATAAAACATTCATCATAAATAGGCAGACTATATATGTATATACATAATACATACTGCTACATACTCCACGAAAGTGATACGATAAGATAAAAGATAAGGATGGGCAACTTAAAGAACTGGCTCAAAAAGATGACTTCATTAACATATTAAATTATGTGCATTTACTACTACACAGCACATTTTAAAATTGTACATGTGTGTGTATACGAATAAAGGCGTAAATGAATTAAGTGAAATGCCCATTAGTTAACTCTGACCATTATAAATGTTTAATATTATCATGTGTGGCTATTGGCTATACTCTGTTGTTTTTAATTTTCTCTTGGTTCTTTAGAAAATGTTCGTATAAGAAATGGGTTGGGACTATATTCCTAAGATTTATAGTGACAAATGAAACCTGAAATTATTTAGGAAAAATGTGGTGAAATTTAGTGTGATAGTCTGCCACATATG
>JAITYZ010003122.1:0-24320 GCA_027744595.1 Paronellides praefectus | reverse complement strand
TTTTCACACAATAACCTTTTTTTTTAAATAAATACGATATGACTGCAGTTGCATCTTATTTCTTAAACCAGACCATGCATTTGCTTGAAATCTTTTCGTATGTGGCAGCATCCATATAAAGACCTTTTCGAGCTCGGTAAAGTTTTCTGTTTGCTGCATACTGCTGACAATATATTTTTCTCAGCTCAAGTTTCACTGAAAAAAAAACAAGTACTTTATTTCATGGATTGTGGCAAGCATTAAACTTAATACTTAACAAGCAACTTAATATTATATAGTAACTGTATGTTTGTGGATGAGCAAGAAAAAAATACCTTCTTTAATGTATGCATGATCTCTGACGTGTGTGATTGATGGTGAAGACTGATTCGTTGGAAGAGTTGTAGTTTCTGAGAAGACAAAGATGAAAAGAAAATTAATTTGAATTATGATAAAAATCATTTAAAAATCAGGTAACTGAGTAAGAAAAAGTACTGACCTGGAGCATTATTAATGGATTGTTCAGTGGGTAAATCCACAGGTAAATAACCCGGCTTAGACATCCCGTTAGCCTTGGATGGTGGATGATAAGATGATGATGCATCGTTGGAAAATGATGGATTAGGGTTATGCCTGGAAATTTGATATGAGGATGGTGTGCTGGAGTGTGTGCTTGTTTTCTCCGGCAGTGACATGTTAACGGCGTCTGGCACTGTGACAGGTAAAAGGGTGGACACAGACGAAGCTTCCGTGGTTGAATTATTACTAGAATCGTCTGGTAATGTAGGACGCAAGCCAAGAGACATGGCTAGAATGCAAATAATAATAAACTTTTCGTTAGAAATAATATTTTCAGAATTTAAAAAAAATGACTAATGCCATTTATAATATACTACATATATATTGTACTTACATGGGCATTTTTCCACCGAACGGACTTTTGATGAGTAGGTTATTTGAGAACGTACAGAGCCACAGTAGCTTGATGACTTCAGTAAGAAAAATACACAGCCTTCCTCAATACACATGTCACAGTACACTATATCTTCACAGTTAGCCTTGACCTGTAAAATACAGGTGAGTACGACGAGAAGCTTAAAGGGACTCATTATTTGTCCTTTACGACTGTCCTTATATTACTGGATAGAGTATATTAATTCGATAAATTATATGAAATGCTGGATAGAGTATGTGAAAGGCGTCCTTCTCCAGTGCGCGAAATGAACAGTATGACGATGATGATTATGATTAGAAGAATAAGATGCAGATGAAACCTTCCATATTACGTCAGAGCGGAGTTGACAGTGCACAAGAAAGCAAATTCGTAGAGGAGAAGAAGAAAAACGTCTTTTTGGTTGCATATCTTCGTATAAAAAATATTGTAAAAATCATACGTGTTGAGTTGAGTGCAATATTGCTTCAAGCTTATAAATATATCATCATTGTTAGTGCAAAAAACACAAGTGTTCGTTTAAAGACGCGAAGCAAAAGAGTGAGAGAATACACATGCCTGACAAATTATGTGTGTTTTGGTGAAATTATACTTCATCATCCTGTAATAAACAGTCATCCTTTGTCATGTCATCTTTAAAAGCAAAAGTAATGTGTAAAAAGGTCACCCTTCACAGACCTTTCTTGTGTCCTGGATACAAAACTATACCTCTGTCACACGGACAAATACCTGTAGAAGGAACGCATTTTTTCTTTTCTGGTAAATATCCAGTACCAACGTTAGTGTGTGAGCACCGTGGGGAGTGCGTGCCTGGAACTGAATATCGATATGCCTTATTGCATGCTCTTTCACGCGGTAAGATAGACATATCAAAGTGGAGGATGCTTTACGCTGAAAAGGGGGAAAGCTATGATTTAACTCCTAACTTTGGCGATGACGAAGATCCTTTCTGTGTCGGATTTCATCTTGTGGATAATGAGGACAGAGAAGTTCTTACAACACCGTGTTTGCACAGTAGGTGTTCCTCAGATGCTCAAGATAAATATGCTCTTAAACTAGCTTGCAACCTATGGAATCTAGACTTGGAAAATGGAATGAGTAAGTAACGGTTTACAAGGCTATTCAAATCATGGAATTTGTGTAATAATATTGCCTTTTTTTACAGGTTACTATGAGTTCTTGAGTGAGTTCTCGTGGCTTATTGCGTACGAGTTTGGGCATTCTGAAGGAATGAATTGGAAGCAAGTTTTGATGGATCCATTGATGCATCCGCATGAATTATGCAATAACTGTGACGCCGCGAAAATTCTTTGGCATCCTGAAGGTTTACAACTTGAGCGCGGAGGTGATGATGAGACGGACAGTGATACTGCCAGCCTTGATGTGACATTTACTAAACCTACTCCCACAGCTATGGCGAACTTTATAATTTCAGCGCCTGAAGAAGATGATTTATCACCTACTTTATCGCCTTTTGTAGAAGACTTGATTTATGGAGAGGGACTTGATGGAATAACGATCGATGATCTATGGTCTCCTCAACCATGTCAGGACTCAGGAATACAGGATATGGAGTCCTTGAATACTGAGAGTGATGATGAACTTTTAATTATGGCCATGAAGATTGAAAATCCTACTCCCGCAGCACTAAAAAGGGAAAACCCCACACCAAAGATAGCTTCTACTTCATGTTCGAGCCTCCCTATACCGACATCGAGTGCGATGAGTGCGCAGCAAACAACGTCATCAAAGGAACAAGCATCGAGAAAAAGAAAAGCAAGAACATCCTTTATTGTGACAAGAAAAACTTGTACAGATGATCGAAAGATACCAACTGATGCGTCTTCTATAGAAAAGGACACACAAACGGTATGACAGTTTTCTTGAACATATTTTGACAAATTTATAATATATATATATCTGCTAGTCGTTGAGAATGATTGTTTTTGGTTTTATGCCAGGTTCGACGCACATTAGGCAAGGGGTATCGAATGAATTGCGGCATTTCGATTGTGAAACAAAAGAAAAAACGGATTACCATCCAATATTGTTATCAGCAAAGGCCGTAAAAGCATGTCGTTTTCAATGGAAGGGGAAGCTTTATTTATGTTGCGAGAAGTGGTCGCTTTGATTAAAGATGATGGGTATGATGTTGGAGACTTGATGAGTGTCATAAGAGGGTGAAATGTTTGTGTCTGATTGATCATTGTGTATTTATTTTTATTTTATTTTTTGAAAAAATGACATGACATACCATGTTGCTTGTAAATATTACTTTTTTGTTATTAAGGTATTCATTTATCATGATTTATAAGTTAAAGTAACCTGGATTTTTTTTCGTTTTCAAAGTAATACGTTGGTGTATTAGTACACCAAGATTTGCTGAATGACGTTTTATATTATAGTATGTATACATGATATGATGGATGATACCGAGGCATTGCAGGTGTTCAAAGATGAGTTGATTTTAATGGATGATGTTTTTTTTATTAAATGTAAATTATGTATGTAATATGTTTGATGAAATTTGACGTAGCATAACACACATCGCGGCGGCGGCGGATCTGCTAAGAAAAAAAAGAGAGCATAATTTGTTTTTAAACTGATGTGTGTGCATTTTGTTGATGGAGTGCGAGTCAACCTTTTTTCAGCTGCTGGCAACTGATGTGCCTTTTTTCTTTCTTTTTCGTGCATCTCGTCTTACGTCTAGAATTGTCATTTGAAAAATAGGATTTTAGTTTAACATCAGATTTCAGCATTGGGGTAGGTTTGATGAATAAGTACAAAGAATTTGTACAAGTAGCATCATGCGCATATTGCATATTATGACAATATAAGCACGCACACATACCAAGGAAAGATTTAGATATGTTTATATAATGTTAGGAAAAGGTTCATAAAATATTAGGTATATGAGTATCATGATGTATATATAATATTTGGTATGTTTTCGGTAGATATCTTGATATATGTAGGTATATCATATTACGTATGTATATTTCGGAAGATATGTAGGTATATATGTAGGTACAGGGAAAAAAATTATCTTCGATATCTATCCTATATGGATATTTATATATATATATATACTCTATATTCCTATAAGGAATAAATTAAAAACATACTGTGGTGTCGTCTACCTCCTACTACTTATATTGTCTCATCATCATCATCGTTTTTTGTCGTCTTCGTGTCTCTTGTCCACTCCTTCATTACTCATTTTCATTCATAAAAAAAATATAACTTAACTTAATATTCTCTTTATTGCACCATCCATACAGCACCATTTTATTATTAGCCCGAGCTCCTCATCATCATCATCATCTCATGATCACTTCACATTGATACGGAATACAAGATGATGATGATGATGAAACAAGAAGCAATAACACTTAATCTCCATTTTTTACAACAAAAAATGGCAATAATACTAAATTGTGTTAAAATTTTGAGAACAGCACGTTATATACCTCCATATACTTTTTTTTACAAAAATCTACACCAAAAGCGCCTATACTCATATATCCGAGTTTTTTACAACAAGGAAGGTGGATAATATATTAAAAACACACACACATTTAAATAAGTACAACTTTCATCATCATCATATCATATTATTTCGTGTGCATATCATATGTATATTATGTATGTATGCTCTGATGACTCTCCTCATCATCATCTTCTTCCTCACATATTGTCCGTCGTTTGCTGTAGCTTGTTCTTCATATCACATCACATCAGTAGATCACATTGCTATTATTATCATTACACATTCCTCCTCATTATACGCATATAGGTATGTATGTATGTATGTACCTATTATTATTATGTGTTGTGCGATATATACATAAAAAGGTAGAGATTTCTTTCGAACATTATAATTTTTTTTATGTACTATTACCATTATCCGCTCGGATGACCCTTTTGCTTTGCACAACCTGCTGTGTGGAGTGGCGTAGGTATGTATGCATGTTGTAAAATAAAAGCTACACGGACTGACGACCCAGTCTCAATTCTCAATCTCTCAAAAAAATTCTCAAGTATCTCAAAAATCTCGACTTGACTTAAGTAACGTTCTAAATCAAGGGGTAGTATAAGAAAAAAAATTTAAATTTCTTCAATCTGTTTTGTGTGTAGCACAAAAAAATATTAAGGATTATTACTATTATTACGTCTTTTTCTCTTTTTAATGTTAAAAAAACATAGAATGAATTTTTTATTTCGGTGAAGAAAAAGAAGAAAATGTGAAAAAAATAACTTGGTTTTACATGTAGGAAGTATGCGCATGTTTGTGTGATGTGTGGTGCGTCCTTTTTTTATTTAGAAATGTCGTTTTATGCTAATTTTTTTTCAGACTACATGATATACAATTTTTTTTGCTATATAATGTGTAGCAAATATACAAACTCATATAAACGCACAAAGTCAAGTCACATATGCATACAAGCACTTTAACTATCCAAAATCCCATAAATAACGGGCTTCATTTACACGCTCACGAAGACTAAAGAGAAAGAATGAGAGGACACGATGATGAAAATGATGATGATCCGAAGAAGAAAAAGAAGATGAGGATATGATGATGATGAGAAGATGGGGGAGGGGGAGATTCATCGTTACAATATTGTTAGGTATTGTATTGCCTTGTTTCTTTAATCAAAAAGCGCGTGTGCCTTATGACTACAAGGAGGATGATGACGATGATACCATGCCATAATAATAATAATAATAAGTATGTGGTTAGGTTAAATACTATTATGGCTCACTCATGAATATTTACACGTTTTTTGAGAAGAGGAAGGCAAATAGTGAAAATGGTTTATAGTAAACTATATGATGGCAGGGTCTTTTATTAAGATTACTGGTTATAAAACGAGATTATCGAGGAGCAGAAAAAAACACTTTATTTGTTTAGCTATTGCAATTGGTATAAAAAAAATAAGGCTCCAAGAAGAAAACATTACTGTTATTATGATATACTCTATCAATATTACAATAAGCGTATTTTTTTCTCTGCATCATCGCATATGAGTCATGAATGGGGCAAGAGAAAAAAAATAATCGTGTGCGTGTGGATGGCCCTGTCTTATTTTTTTGATGATGGTCATTGTTTCAAGCAGCATTAAAAAATGTGTATAAAGTTATCTGTTTTTGACCTGATTGAAATCGGAGATTTTTCTATAATTTAATTCTGTAGTCAAGTTTAAAAAATAACTATTTTTATTACACTTTTCAAAAAAACATAATTTATCTTATTGCTTCCTAGATTTACATGCCTTCACTCTCTTTTGCCTTGTTTCTCTAAAGAGATTATTCTCAGTTTTCATGTTGTTTTCTCTGAAAAAAAACAAAACAAGGCAACTGAAAGATAGTGATAGTTTCACTATTTATTATTATGTATCTAACTAAATGTATTTATTATGTAGGCATATTATGTTTGATAACATAAAGTCATAAAATATAATACTCTTTTTACACATCCAAAAGCTACACAAAAAACTTTCTTCCTTGGTGGTCCTTCTATACTACCTTGCATGTATTTTATGGCGATTTTCTAGTCAAATTATAAATTGTATAATAACTTATCTTTTTACTTTTTTGCGTACAAAAAACTGTAAATTAGAGCTTGAAAACCCTTCATTTGCAATTTGGCTAAAGACATAAAAATTGTCAGCCGAAGAAAAACCGACCATCATAATAAATAAACCATTCTTCTTCTCTGCTTTACATATTCAAGTAGGTACCTACATAAAAATGCACACAAAAATTCCTTTTTTCTCTTTTTTTCAAGAAAATGGGTAAAAATCAAGGAAATTTTCATTTATTTAAAATGCATTATTATTTCATTCAGCTTTTTGTATTTGAGACTTCCCTGTGTGCAAAATGTGTACACATATTTTTTTACTATGAAATTTGATACTTTGTTGTTGTTATTGTTGTTGTTGTTGATGTTGATTTGATGTGAAAGCTGATTGATGACTCATGTCTCTCATGGGCACTACCTACGATTTTGATATGTTTATCAACAAACAACACTAACAACAGCAGTTTTTTCTTGTGGAAGCTACCTAAACGCATTCCACATGACTAATTTGAATAATCGTAATTGATTGACGGGTGTAGCAGTTTACAAAGTATAATAATTATAACAAGGGATAATTTAATTTGCATAAGTCTTTTTTACCTCGTTTTGGGCATATTTAGCTGAGCTTATTAAAAGGAAAGTTTTTTTTGCAAATCATAAATTTTGATAATAAAATGTAAGGCTTTGATATAAACAAGCAAAGAGTGAATCAGCGATAAAAAAATACACAATGTTTTGACATATTTAACAAAATGAACACACACCAGCACCACCACAACAACTGATCATCAAACTGATCTGTGTGGACTGTGGACTGTCAATCAATCCCAATTCAAAAACATTGTATTTCTCTTTCCCTTCTTCTTCCGCTCTCTGTTCATTTTATCAACACTTTTATTGTAATTTACAACCTGTAAAAGTCACAAAACACTACTGATGTACGTAGCTAGGTAGGTACGCACACACGCTTAAGTTTTTCTTGATAACAAGCCATGCATGAAAAAAGTAAGACAGACAGACACATTATGACTAGGCATGTGACTCAACATGACACGTTCAATCATATTTAATTTAATGTTTCAATTCACTCGATCAAACGGGAACAAGGGTAAGGCAATAGATTTTCTATTTTAATAAGTCATCATCATCATCGTCATTATTATTATTTTTTTCTTGTGACTTGACTTATTCTCAAGACATTTCAAGTCAAAAGGTGAACAGTGCATTTTCATCGAAAAAATATAATCCTTTAATTTTTTCCCATTTAAAACAAAGCCAAAGGAGAGAATGTTGAAGAGCGCACGTGAGGGAAGGGGAAAAAAGTCAAAGTGAACCCATTAAATTGGCACTTTATTTCATATTCATGTATTCGTATTGTAAAAATGATGGGTTTAGAGACAGGCAGGTTCATTTATATATATGCTTTATGAACAGAGAGGCGACCTTTTTCTTGTTGCATTTTAATAATAATAATAACTGATTGAACATTAACAATCCAAGCAATCAAAAAAATATATATGTATCTTCCAAGTTCAAAGAACAATGCACATAAAAAATATGTGCGAATTTCCGGTCGTTCTCAACCGGAACTTTTTTACACCTTGACTTTGTTAAATACCTACATTATTTTATGCAGCAAACCAACAAGGTTTTCTTCAAGAAAAAAAAGAAAAGACACGATGATGCACTAATAAGGATGATGATGGTATGGTGGTGATGATGATGCTAACGATTATAATAATCATAATGAAACTGTTTGCAGCTCTTTTACCCTTTGTTTTTTCATATTTAACGATTTCCGTTTATGGAAATTAAGAAAAATCCTTTTTTTTATGTTTTTTATTCTCTTTTTTTTCTGTCAAATTGACATCAGACTAATCAGCAGAAGAAGAAAATAAGAATAAAAAGGGGAAAGAGAGTTCTTTACCAACCGCAACAGAAAAACCACAACGTCGGCAGTATTACAAGCAATTAAACTGTCGATTGAGAAAAATATGCCTTTCTAATAAGGATAATTAAAACATCACAGGGGGTCGTTCATAATAAAAAAACAGAGGAGAAAATAATGTTTTCACAAAATCTCTGTATTTTAATTTGAATAACCATTAAAAAAGTACATTACATTTACATTATTTTTATGATAACTATGATCAGTGCTAAAGATAATTAAAAGCGCTTTTTACACAACAATGAACTTTACTCGGCTTGTAATAGTTTCCAGTCTTTTATTGGAAAGCCTTAACAAAATTTACAAATGCAAACAGACAAAAGTACCTGCTACATTTTGTAAAAATTACCAACTTGACAATTAGCACCTTAATACAAAAAAGCTGCAGCATCTTGTAAACTAATAACAATAATAATAATGATGACAATTATATATTTCCCTTTTGCTTTCTTCTTCTTCTTCTTCTTGTTTGTATGCAAATTTGTAAAAAGAACAAAACTTTTCAAAGCCCACTCGTCTTTTTCTACCTTTTGCATATTATTGCGGGATATTCCTGAATAAAGAAAAAAACTTTTACAGGTGCTTTAGCAAAACTTATCGCACTATAACTTATCAGATACTCGCCGTAATATTATCATATCACGCACCGTATCAAAAAAGCTATAAAACTTTATTTTAACAGCAACCAAGTCACATCATCATATTATCTGTTGGTGTTGTTGGTGGTGTACTATATAAAATATTGTTGTCATTGTTGTTGTTGGTGTTGTTGTGAGTAAAAATGATGATAATAAAGTGGGTATAATATGTAGGTTTGGTGTATATATTATGAGCTAACAACAGCTATAAAGTATATAGGTATCATAATATACATAGATATATATACTTGTCATATTTTATATTTTTCATCTTAAAAATGTCAACAGGAAGGAAGTACGGTTGGAATATAAAAAAATCACTTGTGAGAAACACGCACACGTTTTTTTCTTCACATTTTGTATTCTGCTGTGAGATGTGTGGCTTTGATGTGATGATGAAGAAAGAATCTTGTTGATACGCTATTTATGTATACCCAGTTTGCTCACACCATCAGCAAAAGAAAAAAAATGAAAATGAGTGCAAAATGAAGTTTTGTACTTTGCTGTTGAATGAGAAAGTTATTCTCTTACTCACAAAAGTCTCTCAAGTAATTTGTCTTGTTGTTGTACTACTCGTCACATACAAGCACTGTACATATCATTATTATTACAATAATTTTGTTGAGAAAATGACAAAGTGTAGTGCAGCAGCAGGTGGGGGAGAAAAAAAAAAGGACATTACCACACTTGTGTGTACACATCTTGTATTGTATTTCTACATCTGGGATTTGATTTGATCAAGATGAATGCATATAAATTTTTTGCATAGTACACGACATATAATCACGTGACATATACTCGCGTAATAAAAGTATTTAAGAAATGTGACGTGATTACATTTAGTTTGTGTAGCGCGCTATTTTGTTTTATACGTGCTCAACGCGCACGCGCAACAACAACTTGTCACCTTCTCTTCCTTTTTTTAATAAAAAATAATTAATTTTTTTCTCTAAAGAAAAAAATAGCCTCTCTGTCTATTTATCTTTTAAATTGCCATTTCCTTCCGGTTGTTTTTATTTGCAGGGTGAATAACATAATTAATAGCTGCTTAATGGCGGCTATAGAAATATGAGTGGGCGGATACTAAAAAAGGATCTAAGTGATTTGTTTCTGTTTTGTTTACAATTTTTTTACCCTTGATCCCAAAGAGAAGCGGAAAATTGAAACCGGCTAAAATATAATTTATGCATAATTGCTATATTGTTGTTGTTATTGTTAAGTTTTTTAGCGCAGAGAAGAGAAGTGCATAGAATTTTTAATATTTTCAATTCATTTTTAATCAAATCATAAAAATGCACTTGCTGCCACTGCACTTCTGCTTTTGTGTTTTCTTATTTTTTTACTCCATTTTATTTCTTTCAAGTTCATTTTTTTATTACAAAAAATAATATAATACCCAATTTAAGATAAGATTAAAACGAATAACCAATTTATTTATTACTACATTTAATTTGTTTTTTTCTCCTTCTTCTTTTTCTTCTTGAGAAGAATATAAAATACCACACACAAATGACCTCTTATTCTCCACTTGATTTTTTTTCTTATAGTTCATTCATTTATCTTTATTAAAGTTCCTATTAAGCATCCGTCCGTCCGAAGGTTTTTTATTCAATTTTTTATTGTGTACATTTTTTATAATACACCTGTTAAAGTGTATATACCACCACTACTGTGCATTGAATTATTGTGACCGTGACCCGTAAAATATAAACACATTAAAAAATTGTTTATAGTTATTATTTATTATCGTACAGCAGCAATCGATGACCCATTTTTTTCTCAATTTCAAAAAATAAAAAATAAATAAAAAACTCCTCATATCATTCACCTCCACCCAACTAACCTAGCTTACAAATAAGATAGCACATTTCTCAATAAATGGGTGTAATTTATCACGCTTTGCATATTGTACCGTCTCCATCATCATTAAAATCCATATTTCCTTATCATCCTCATATCATTTTTATTCATCCCCATTCCCCCGCGCACATTCAGCAGAAAAAAATACCGCCAGCATCACGCCATAAAAAACACATCCTTAAATGCTGATATTACGCGAAAAAAGGTGCAAAGACCACGATCAGTTTTTACACTACTACCTTTAATACGTAGATATAAAAAATATTGTCGGTGATGATGATGTTGGCAATGGTGGTGGTCAACACCTTTACCTCAATATCAACATCCACCAGCAACCACACAATCACATCATCATCCTCTCTCTCAGTCCTCCTGTACCACCAGCAGATTATTTGATTGACCGGAGGTGATATATAAAAAAACGTATGCGAGTTTTTGTTGTAGCGTTTTGTATTTTGTGTTGAATGCACAACATTACATTAGCATAAATATCATTTTATATCCTTGCATGGCATTAATAATGATCATGATCGTGGTGGCTTGGCTTCCTTTTTTTCTTCTTCTTAAAATGCTTCTGTGTTACTGGGCGGATGGTGGTGTAATTTTGCATTTCATTCGCAGCTTCTGTGATTTTTTTAATGCAGAAACGTAACAGCAGAAGAAGAACTACTTTATTTTTTTTTTTGAATTGAAGTGATAAGAAATATCCGTTTCTCTTCTTCTTCTGCTCGACTCACTTCATCTTGTTTTCAACTGATAAATAACATCCTCCACCTGCATAGCGTGCAGATATATTTCATGTATGTTTTTTATTACAAATTACAACAAGAAAAAAAGGAAGGGATTAAGGGATAAACGGTATAGTTGAAAAAATATGTATAAACCGAGAAATTTTAAGATTATGACGAAATGATACATAAAATATGTAACAAGGAGTATAATTACAAAATGGTATTTGTAATGCGATTTAAAGTGACAATGACAATAATAATGATAAAAAAATATAATATGGATCAGTAAGTTATTGCGAGGTGCGGAAATAGAGAGCTGACCAGGTCAAACAATTATACAAATAAATATATGGATATATGTAAGACATCATCGATAAAAAACTACTTTTAATTGTTTTTTTATTATTACAAAATTAATAGGCACTATTAAATGAGCTAATTAATGGTTTTAGGAATTGGTGTTAAATGGCTTATACTCTTTTTTTTACACCATACCTAAATTAAACTTATTACATTTTTCTAATAAATCATTATTCGCTCATTAATTATTCTGTTTAATTGTTTGTATAATAATTGTTTGATTTTTTTAAATATGAAATAAAATAAGGCCATTTCTCAATTTGATGAAAGCAGCTCTCAGTTTTCAAAGTATAACCGTACCACTTGAACATTTGCTGACGTAAACAAGAATAAATTTCGTTTCGGTTCTTCACATAAAACGATAACTAATTTTAAATGATTTTCATCAGATTTTGGAAGGAAAATGAGCATTTATGATGATTTATGACATGCCTTAAACTATTTTACTTTTACGCATGTGTTACAAAATCATTATACAAGAGCAATAAAATAATACGAAATACGATACTTTATGCACTCATGTAAAACGTAACATGTGCAAAAAATAAATATGACCACAAAATATAATGCCTGCTACCCAGTTAAGTTTTGTCTATAAAAATTGAGTACAAAATGCGAGCAAAACAGTAGCTGTTGTTGAGATGTGATTTGTTTTTTCCTTTTTGTGTAGCCTCCTTGTTAACAGTTTTTTTTTGTTTTTTTTTGTATTTTATGATGACGGTGAAATAATCTATATTGCGTGTAATAAGTGTATATAAGTAACACTGCTGTTGTTAATACACAAAATAATAATAACAAAATAAAAAAATCATCGTGGTTTGTTTTTGTTCAGTTTTGAAAACGAGATTTTTACCTGTAAACCATCACGCATGACCTTCCCTTTCCCCCTCCCGCATGTATGGTAATTTGGTTTAAAAAATTCTTGAAATTCTTCGGTTTGTACACAATAAGTTTTGGTTAACACGCATGATGAGTTGTTAAATCTGCTCCTAGCAGGGCATTTACCTGGTAGCCTGCGGACTAAAAAGAAAAATGAATGTTTTGATTGAGAAAGCGCAACAAATAAAAGCAATCATCAAAATTTATATTTTAATTCAATGAGTTATAATTTAAAATTTGATGATTTTGTAAATGCATTTTATTGTGCTTATATTTCTGCTACATTGATTTTTTAATGAATACCTTGCATTAGTGTGGCACTAATTAATGTTACATCCGTGATTGTTTTCTTGCGTAACAATTAATTTTCTTTTTTTTTAATTCCAAAAATAAATAAAACATCAAAAACATAAAATTCACACGTTTTTTAGCAAGTCCTCGAGCAATATATGTTCACTAATTAAATTTTTTGTTTAAGGTAGGTACATACATACATGTTTTTATTATTTTGGTAATTAAGAACTACATAACAATAAAAAATAAAATTGCTTAATTACTCTGAAATTTTAGAGAGAGAAAAGATTTCACGTTAAAATATTTTTTTTCTTCTTTTGAGGGGAAATTAAATCCGTTAGCTGTAGGCAATAAAACCAGGGCAGTAGTTGTACTTTTCCCGCAATTTCATTATGCAATTGGGTCGGAACCGAGCTACGTGATTGTAATATTTAGAAAAAAATCATAAAAATTCCACAAAATCGCATCATTCTCACTAAATCCGAACAAACAAAAACAATAACAGAGATTCTCACACGTCCGCACAATATGAACTAGATTTTAAATGTTACTTTATTTTATTTTTTCTTAATTTAACCCAAAAATGGTCCAGATTACTAAATACATTTTTATAAGATGCTGGTTGCTAGTACTTGCATTATAATATATTTTGTACCCTTTTTTGAAAAAAACTATATATTACGCTTAATAAACAAATGTAAATTTCCCTTCAATTAAAATATTTTTTCCCTCTCAAGACCTCCTCCCCATCTTCCTCTTTAATTCTTTCTTTAAGACATTTTCTTTTTCTTTTTTGTTCTCTCTCTATTTGTATACCTATCTAACGTGTAATTAGTAAATTAAGCTTTTCATTTTTTATTTTTGTCGAGCGAGATAATAAAAAGACGTAACGAGTGAAAACAAAAAAAAGAGCCCACGTACATTTTTTTTCTATCTATACATATTATTTAGTAAACTGGCTTATCTGTTGTGTGACTCGGTGTGTCCCATTAGATTACACATTAGTTACCCTAATGTGCACTCTGTACACTGCCTGTGCACCCACGCTGACTTGACTTCACTGATTGTTCATGACTCATGACGGTGATGCTGCTGATGATAATCATGATCTTTAAAAATGTGTTCACCACCAGCCACCATGATCATCATCGTCATCAAGAGTGTGAGCATAGCATATGTGTATTTTGTATATGAACCACTTTGTCAAGAAAAAGGGGATGAAGGGAGATGATAATAATGGTAATAATAATGACGATGTTAACATTAGCATCTTAATATTTGCCATGAAAAATTTATACTTTTTTTTGAGAAAAAGAGACTTTTTTAGAAGTAGGTTTTCTATTCTGTGAAGAAGGAGTGGAGTGTATATAGAAATTATTATCATATCATGCGTGTATGCATGCGTGCGTACCTACATATATTACTAATGTTGCTGTGATGATTATGATCATGAAGAAACGATGACGATGATGATGATGACGAGGATGACTATACGACAATCATGACGGTGATCCACTTTCGTCAATTGTGTTTTCTAATAGAGTCATCTTGAGAAAGAAAAAAAATATGTATGTAAAATAAATTGTACGCACAATACAATGCACTTTAAAGTGCATAATATAACTATATATTAAGCTTATGTATATAACAGAAGACAATGTTGATTGTTTGGTAGATTGAAACGTAAAAAAACATTTGCATGGGATATGGGGAATGGAGGACGCTTGACTTGCAGAAAAACACAGTCCTTGAAAGACGCCAAAAAAGAGTAACCCAAGTATGTAGGGTGTCGATCGTAGTGTCCCCTCCTCATCAACCTCATCAGTGAGGAAAAATGGATACACTTTCAAATACAGCAACAAACAAAAAATGCATATTTATAAGTGGATTTTAGTACATTTATATTGCATTATGATTATTATTATAGCTATGGCTTTTCGCCTTCTTTCTTTAATTATGCATGAGTCAGAGTTGTTGGAAGAGAGATAAATTAAAAAGTAACAATGAAAAAATGGTGGGACCCAATTTGTTCATTGAAATCAATTATGCGCTCAATTGTTTTCCAACAAGAACAACAGCAACAACAACTGCTTATCATATAATTTTTTCCCCTTCAAAAGCCGACGGGTAAGGAAGGAAGGAACAAAGCGAAAGGATGAAAGGAGATATATAATTTTTTTGGTATTGGTACGGTATTGGCTTTATATTAAAGCGCAACAATTGAAGTTACGCTAATTGCAAGGTTTTGGTAAAGGGTTAAAAAAAAGATAACGTCTTGTGTTGCTGTTTGTATCTTGTTTCATCTTTCTCAAAAGATTTTTTTTGAAGGAGGATCTTCCGATCAAAACCGACAATAGCAATATCGAAGGCTAAATAATAATCATCCAATCGAGCAGAAAACATGGATCATGATGATGATATTGTTGAGATCCTTTTTTATGACATGGCTCATTTGGCGATGAATATGACGTTGTCGTGATTGTAGTGGGAGGTATGGGGACTACAGGGAACGAGTTTCTTTTTATGATGATGGCCATTATAAAAAGAAAAAAAGGTCTTTAAAAGTTATGAAGGTAGATCGACACCCAAAAAGTCATGTCAAAAGTAAGAGGAGATGATAATGTGCGTAAAATGGGCGAGAGATGAACTCTCCGCGCGCATGTCCCTCGCTCATCATCAAAATCATTTTCTTTTTTTCAACGTTGACAACAATACAAGAAAATATAACATGCTTATTTTAGGGTGGAGATAGCATGTCTTCTATTCACAAAAAAAATCTTTAAAAGTCCGTATATGAATTCTTTTCAAGAAAGGAGTAATAATAATAATATGGAGAAAAAGTTGTTGTTATTGTTGAGGATGATGATTAAAAAAGTATTATGGAGAGAGAAATAGAGATGCAGAGATGAAAGGATGAAAGCAGACAAAAATTATTGGGATAATATACCACCACCACTGAAAACACATGCTCGCATGAGATGGGATGGATGCATGCGTGTGTTTTGTCTTCATTCATGCCTCTTTATAAATTTTCTCGACTTGTTCCTTTCAGAGGAGACTTATTGCTGTTGTTGGTGTTGTCTTGTGCTTGCGTGGTATCATCCCCTAAAATCCATTTAATTTACAATAATTTTCATAAAAATCCTTTGATAATGCAGATTTTTTTTCTTTTGTGTACGTTGTTTATGTACAAGAAATTTTTTATGGAGGCAACTGAGTACAAAGCAAAATGAACATTGTGTGTGTATGGAGGTAGTAGAGATGTAGTAAAGCAAATGATGTGCAGCGTTTTTTCTTGTTTTGTATCCCTTTGAAATAATAAAATATTCAGGTGGGGTGGTGATGATGATAATGCACTTTAGTACTTTAATCCCATTTTCATTTTGATTCACTTGGTCAAGAGAAGAAAAAAATACGATGATTAGAGAAGAAGAGAGAGAAAAGGACATTTGCATACAATCCGGTGTATTAATGAGTATATTATTTATATTAAGCTATTGTTGTTATTATTATGTGAATTGTTGCAAATTCAAAACTTGGGATCTGAATAAAATTATTGTTCTAAAAGCAAAATGTATGCAGCACACACATCACACGTGTGAGTGTGTCCACCACCAACTTCTTCATCTTTGAAAGAATTTTTGTGAATTGTACCGTTTTGTCATCCTTGTCATTTTCAACCCAGCGCAAATAACAAAGAGCAAAAGAATGAAAAGAAAGAAGAACCAACAACTCCTGAAATCAACAATGTATTTGATTTTGATGTGTCCATTGTGTACAGTTTACAACACTCATGCATAATAATGATGATTTTACAAAGGATATAAAAATTAAAAATGCAAGAAAGATGAAGTTAAACCCTACTTTTAGAAACTTATACGAATTCTGTTAGAAAGATATGGAAAAAATGTTAAAACGAAAAAGGTCATTTTATACATTTAATTTCTACGCCGTCATAAAATAGTATCTAAAAATTGCTATTTATTTCGTTTCCAGTTAAAGTTTTTATCTTTTGGCTTAGCACAATGGGGTATGGGGTATCAAGTCGCAAAAAGTTAGAAAATCAAATTTTAATTTTAATTGAAAGATTGTTTTTTAAAAACTACTCAATTTGATCAATACATTTTCCTTATTGTCGATCTTCATCTTATCTTGTGTACTGGCAGCAAGCATGCATTTTAAAATCTCAATCTTACTTATCCAAACCTTCAAAAGCAATGACAAAATATTAAAAATTATGTGTATACCTATTCCATATTTCCAACTTTTTCATTTCTATATTTACTTGGGAATTGATCAGTTGAATTATGAATTCAATTTTGGGAGAAATTCGATAATATCAAATTTTAAAAATGTCGCTAATAATAGAGAATGGATTTATATTAAGTATTCAAACAGGATACAAAAACTTGGCTGTTGTACACTATGATTAAGTTCTTTTTTTACTGACAACAACGAAAGATAAGATTGAAGAATGAGAAGAAGTGAGAAAACGGTTGTACGACATGTCATGTTTTATTTTGGTGCGTCTACATTCTCTCTACTGATTATATGCAAAGATAGAAAAAAACATGAGACGTGTTCTCCTCCTCTGCTTAACCCCTTCTATTATTAAATTATAGCTTATGAAAATTCATATTTCACACATTTTTTTACACTACTACAACTACCACACCATCTTTTCAAGATATTTGATCACTCTCTATCTAAAGGACGGGTCTGACTGATGATCATGTGTGCTAGTCGTCGCTGATCCAATCCTCAAAGAGGAAGTGAAAATACTTTTTGTTGTAATTTGCAAACCAGTGAAAATCTTCACAGGTCGTCCTCTTTGCTGTATACTTGTTGCATTTTTTCTGGCTGTATGTAATTTGCTGCGATCGGATCACCGGTATATCATAATGACATCATCAACATGTAAAAATATAATATAGTCAGTCATTAGCATCATCTCGTTGGATAGAGCAAATTGAGAGGAAAGCAAATCACTTTGTGAAATCCACATCGACAAAGACAAATTAATGGAGTAAGCGAAGAGAGCCATGCCATTTTCTCATCATCAGTCATCATCCCATTCATATTTTTTTTTTGCTTCACACACGCACACAAGTTAGTTATGATCTCTTCTGCTAAATATCGTGTATATACTTCCTCACGGCAATAGATGATTGATTTTATATGCTCGTTCATCCGAGTCAATCAGACGGATCACTTCTTCTTCACTTGATTTCGTCAGGTTGTTGTTGGTAGTAATAATGGTAATGTACCTGGCTGTTTTTCTAAGCAGTTCATTTTTTTGTCCTCCGGGTTATTTTTGTGACTCCTCTCTTGTGAGAATCTTGAGAGAGAGAAAAGGGAACACCCGTGAACGTTTCGAGTAGATGAACGAACTCGTCTCCTCATCATCATCTTCATCATTTCAAACTTGTAGCATAATAATCAGTACGAATACCGATTCATTTAGAAAAAGTTAATATATCTGCTTGAGAGAGAGAGGGGCAGAGAGAGGTTTGGATTTGACAGTGATTATGATGACGGTCAAGTGATAAAAAATGAAGGATTAGTGACCAGCGGCGACTTGGCCAAAAGCTATATAATAAAATAGCTAATAGGTACACATATTTGAGTAATAGGACGTGGGTAACAAACGAGAACGGGACTGTGAAGAGGAAGAAGAATAAGAGTACACACAAAAGAAAATGGACACGAGCTTACAATCAATTTTGAATTTATTTGTAGTGGAGACAAGATACAAAACGATCCTCTACAAACTTCATCAGTCAAGTTCAACATCATCGAGCAGAGTGTGATGACGACATGAGTGGAGTGGTGTTTATAGCCTACTGGGTTTTAAAAACTTGTATGATTTAAACTTGTATTTAAATCTATTTGAATAGAAGATCAAATATATAATATTTCGGTATTTTGGCTTCAGGATAAAGATCTAGTTACATTTGCATAGTTAATTTTGTCGTTTTCTCGCATTCCTTTGCAAGCACAGTATACACAATACACATAGGTATTTACACACAAGTTGTGTATTTAGAACATTTTTTATATAAAAAAAGGAGAGATTAAACATTTTTCTTAAATTGGTCATCTCTCCTCGATCTGATTTTTCGATAAGCCCTAAAATACTTTATTTTTCTAGCTTAAATTTTATTTTCTGTTTCTAGCTGACAATGAGTTATGGACTGACAAGAAATGGGTGCATTTATTGCATTGCATTACATGTATAACATGATAATGATAATAAGTCACACTTATTAACTTACTTTTACACATGCACATCATGATGAACAGGTGCAATTTTACAACATATGTATTTTTTACCTAACCATGAACAATGCCTGCCTGCACACATACATAAAACGCAGTAAAACGCAAAATGCAACAATTTCTTCAAAGAAAAAAAATCATTTTCACCAACCAAGAAGTTATCAACATTGTCAGTGTCGTCAACACATCAGCGTGTGTGTGTGCCGTATTCATAAATCAGACACAAGAGGACTTACAAGATGATAATGATGATGATGATGAGGAGACGAAAAAGAATAACTTGTTGTTATACGGCTAATTGCGGTGTGTGGTATTGAGTATGCATTACGATTAGACGAGCACTGCAGGGATGGTGGTTAGTTTTTGTGGTACAAGTGGTGGTGGCAATGATGATGATAAAAAAATGTAATAATATTTGCTGTGTAGTATGCCGTGAGATGATGTTAATGTTTAGAACAGCGCGCCCGTTGAAATAATAATTGCACCAAAACTTATTGCTTTAGTTATACTTCAATTAACTCTCTTTTTTCTTGAAACTCTTAAACACTTTTTGGCGATGTGATAAGGAAGAGAATTAGATGATTGCGCATTTTGCAACGCTTTTGCTCTTAGGCCAGGGAAAGAAAAAAAATCCACAGTCCACAACAAGGCATAAAAGCTTTAAAAGGGAGAAAAACAAACAGAAAAAGTACATGTGCGTTTTATGTGGCTGATATGATGAGGATATTTTTTTTTGAACCAAGTCATTCAATTTGTCATCCATACAAATCACAGATAATTAATACATGGCTAACTGTTAAATTATACCATTTAATATTTTTAAAATGGCAATTATAAGTTAACGACTCAACAACTTTGGTATTTTGGCTGGGGGCTTGAAGGCAGTAATTCGCTTGCCGACTCACGCAATAACAACAAAACAATGCATTGAGCAACAACGCAAGCAAACAACCAATTTATATTTAATACTAAAAAGCTCAAACTGAATTGTACGGATTTACGGTCTTTTGAATCGAATGTTAAAATATATGTTTAATGTTGCGTGCAAAGTCATTTATGTATGACCCCATAAAGCTGGCACGGAAATCCAATCTACACACATACCACACCAGACCATCAAATAAAACCGTAAAAGGGTTTTAAATGGTTTTAAATACAAATCATTAATTTTCATGTCTTGGTTTTTTTGGTGTGTGAAAAATTTGAAATATGAAGCAAGTAACTTGTTTCTATCAATAATTTTGATAATAATAGCCTGAGCAATTAAATTATGACTTGAAAAAGTCAATTTTCCAAATTTTTATGAGTTGTTTTGCTCATTACACATTCATGAATTTATTCATGTTCGACAGTTATGATTATTATTATTTCCCATTTTCGCCCAAAATGAAATTATGTTGCTAATATTTATTGTTTTTTTCTGCTTGTCTATTCTCAGTCAGCAACAATACATACAAGATATATTAGTACCTATATGCATATACCTATAAGATATTTTTTGAAAGATTTATTGTTGGATATTTTAAATGTAAAAAAACTACAAGAATAATTTAGTAAATTGCATTTTTTTACCATATATTTCACTTGGCTTATTATAGGTTTGCCGGGAATGCGGTGACGTACCGATGGTCATAGTCGCTAATAAAATTGATTTACAGAAAGAATCTGTAGTGGACAGGTATGCTAATATAAACATAATTACTATTTGTTTGCTTTTTTTTTACCGTTATTTGATAATTTGCATTTAATTTTCATACTATTACGTGAATGATGTCATCTTATTATGTCATGTCATACTTTTTTTTGTGGTTTCAGTTCGGAACTTGAAGGGATGGCACGCTCTCTCGGAATTTCAAAGCTTATCAAAACCTCAGTAAAAGACGACCTTAACGTGGGCACAGTTTTTAGCTTTCTGGCCCAGAGTTACATGCACAGCATTCTTAGCCAAGTTTCCGGAATGGATTCCCACGATCATTATATTGACCCGATGATGATGAACGAAGCCAACTCTATACATGCACCTCTCTTCTCCTCCCATCACCATTCTCCGACCAATAACAAGTCATCTCATCACAATCAACAAAAAGGTTTGATAACGAATGGCCACTCGAACAATAACAACAAGAAGGGGAGTAGTGACAATAATCATCACCAAATCGCCTTGTTAAATGGAAACAATAAAAGCAATAATAACAACAACAAGACTGGCAAATCCCTGTTCAGAAATCCAATCATACTCAAGTCAAGCCAACCACTTATTGGACAACAGTCAACGCCTTCAACACCCTCACCACCTCCAAACATTAACAACAACAATCAACACAACAACAGTAATAACAATAACTCGGGAGGGGGAGGGTTTGCTGGATTTTTCTCGTCATCAAAAACTAAACAGAATAATAATTATAACAACAATCACCAACAGAATAACAATTACCAGCAGCATGCCCAGCATCAAAACTTGTTCCATCGGAACAATCGTTCGAATAAATATCCAGCGAATATGCTGCCACCTCCGGTGGCACTTATCAATGGTCAAATGCTTCATAGGCCGTCACCATACGCGCCATTTATTAATGGACACGCAGGAATGGCTAGCAGGGATCCGAGACATTGGAATGACAATATCCCGTTTCGTTTGGATTTGGTGAAGGATCGGAAGAGGCGAAAGGAGACAAGTAGTTGCACGATTTTATAAAGAAGAAAAAATAACTTGATGATAAAAAATTGATGACAATATTATTATTATTTTTTAGTAATTTTTTGTTGTTATTATAATATTATTATATTGTGACAAGGTTTTTGTAAATATTTTATCTATTATTTTTTTTTGTTTTTATGGAGTTCACTAGTTTGAATTTTCATTGTTAGTTAATTTTTGTGTAAAAAAAAAATGTTATAGCTTTTTTAGAGTAGGTTTGCACAGCGGTTTATATCGTTCTAAGAATACTTCTTTTCAATTTATAATTATTATTATTATAGCCATGCATTACGTCGTTTCGCCTGATAATATTGTCAGTAATATAATACCTAAGTGCACCCTTATGTTTCTACTTACTTCCCTAATTCAACAAAACGGAACACTGCACCAAAAATCGAAATTCCGAAACTTTGTTTCCGTTTTTAATGAAAATAAAAGAATTATTATTACATATTTATTTACGTTTATACCTGCATGTAACGTACGGATGAACAACTTACATATTAAATAGGTAATTAATTACCACTTGAAACTGTAATTAATAAATTGGTATACTCTCGGTGTATCACATCAAAAATAAGATTAAACATTACATAAATACGTAAGATTTTTATAATATAAACTTGAGAATTAATTATTATTATTATAGCCATGCATTACGTCGTTTCGCCTGATAATATTGTCAGTAATATAATACCTAAGTGCACCCTTATGTTTCTACTTACTTCCCTCACGCATTCACCATTCAACAAACGGAACACTGCACCAAAAATCGAAGTTCCGAAACATTGTTTCCGTTTTTAATGAAAATAAAAGAATTATTATTACATATTTATTTACGTTTATACCTGCATGTAGTAACGTACGGATGAACAACTTACATATTATATAGGTAATTAATTACCATTTGTAACTGTAATTAATAAATTGGTATACTCTCGGTGTATCACATCAAAAATAAGATTAAACATTACATAAATACGTAAGATTTTTATAATATAAACTTGAGAAAACATGAGAATAAAATTAATTATTATTTTACAATAATTAAAAATTGTGAACTGAAGCACGAATGACTTTTATTGATCGAAATTGCAGATGGATTTAAGACGTGAGTATAGTAGTGATAGGACAACAAGCTACCAGTGAACAGAATGTATATGTGTTAAATTGCAAATTCGTAATCATTATTCACCGAAAATACTACCAGCAAAAAACATGCTACTTTC
This sequence comes from Paronellides praefectus, assembly GCA_027744595.1. Classification (NCBI taxonomy): domain Eukaryota; kingdom Metazoa; phylum Arthropoda; class Collembola; order Entomobryomorpha; family Paronellidae; genus Paronellides; species Paronellides praefectus. Next base: position 886 of record JAITYZ010003122.1, on the reverse strand, counting down.
AATACATATCAAGGTGATAAATAAAGAATTTATTGATTTCGTAACTTAATGGTGACTATCCATTTAGCCATTTTGTCAGCTTCCAGCTCGATTAAAGATGCTGCTTCTCTGCTTACTTTCTTTTGGCACCACCACCACTCATGGCCAAAATTTGGGCGATACGAATGAAAATATTTTTTATTGAATGAAATTGCAGATGGATTTAACACGTGAGTATATAGTAGTGATAGGACAATAAGCTACCAGTGAACAGAATGTAGGTATATGTGTTAAATTGCAAATTCGTAATCATTATTCACCGAAAATACTACCCGCAAAAAAACATGCTACTTTCAATACATATCAAGGTGATAAATAAAGAATTTATTGATTTCGTAACTTAATGGTGATGGTGACTATCTATTTAGCCATTTTGTCAGATTCCAGCTCGATCAAAGATGCTGCTTCTCTGCTTACTTTCTTTTGGCACCACCACCACTCATGGCCAAAATTTGGGCGATACGAATGAAAATATTTATGGTGTCCATATAAATTGACATACATCTAAAAGAGAAAATGATAGCATTAGTAATTGTAAATGATGCTAATACACTGAAGAAATAAAATGAAACAGCATTGTATGATTGTATACTTACGCGTTAATGGGATCATATTTTTGCACTGAATTTGGAGGAACGGACTCTGCATAGTGGATAATTTTTTGGGTATCATACAACAGAAATCCAGAGAACAATATGAGCCGACCATACAGTGACATAGAATACAAGCCAGCTCCAAGGGCAGATGTCACCGGAACGAACATGGATCCTACAATAATGTAATATACACGCACATTGACATTGTTGTTAATAATATAGTATAATATTAGGTTCCTATAATATTAATT
>JAITYZ010003121.1:0-11243 GCA_027744595.1 Paronellides praefectus | reverse complement strand
TGACAGAAACAAAATTATTGCTAAGATTGCCACCACGAAAGCTATTTGTTATTATTATATCAATAAATCTTTTTCGCAGTAAAAGTAAAATTTACCTACTTATCAACTCTTGTTTTAGTTTTTAGTCTTATATTCAAACATAACAATAACATATTTATATATATTTATATCTACTCTTTTCCTCCCGTAAATCGTATCATACATAAACATTATAGGTGATTCACTTTAACCTTTGGTATTAACATGCAGATAACCTAATTTACAATAATATTTAACATTATTATCCTTGTCAGGTAAAGGATAGAATTTTTTGTAAGAGAAACTGACACAAAACAATAGCGAAAGGAATTTAAAAGAAAGGTCTTGAACTATATATTTTAGAACGACCCCCGTTTTATCACAAATGTTCATACAAACTTCTTCCTACTTCCGGTATTTGATTAAATACCCAAAAGTACAAAAAATGTATTTTACAAATTCGGAAAAAAAATTCAAAATTACATGACTTTATAAAATTATGTGACGGTAATGGCATTTTTGAGATGAGAAAATGGAGCACTACCAAATTTTAAGTTTTTTATTGGTTAGCGTTTGAACTTCTTCGACTGCTTAAAATAGGTTCATGATCATCCGGTGGTGGTATCAATCTTTGCCTGTTTAGTGCACTCGAGCTCATAGCATCTTTGAGACGCTCCACAAAAGTCATGTAGGGAAGTTCATCATGCTGTCCAAAATCAAAATCAGCCACTTCCACGTTGTACCTCTTCCTATTCTCCCAAAAGTAGCCGATACCGAAAATGATAAGAACCATTGCTATAAGGGAACAAGTAATCGGAACTAAAATGAGGGAGAGAGGCTGCACCCTTGCCACCTTGTACACATGAATTGCAGTTTGATTTAGGTAACGACCGAGGTCGTTTTCGATGATTGTGATAAGAGTGTGTATTCCTTCGCCGAGGAGCCATGCGAAAGGAATTTCACAGTCATTAGTCATCTCTGGGCTAGGACATGATTCGTTTCCGGTAATGTTGTATGCTCCTTCCTTCAGAATTAGACAGTACTGGTACGGACCGGTCCCTTCACAAGTGATTTTTATACGGAGTAATCGGCCATCATTGCGATACCATGTATCACCACTCACATTCACTTTGACGATTGGCACTACAATTAAAGAATTTAATATAAATGGCACCATGCATGCATTGTATAATAAATTTTTTCTGGATTTTAACTTTTTTTCTTCTTCAAATTACCTTTTGCTGTTACATTTCCACTAAAATTGCCGTGTTTAATTAGTGTCGCGTTAGGTTTGATCGTGTTGTTAAAAGTGACATCCAACCTAGCCGTAATTTCGTATGTCTTTGCTTCGGTAAAATTATATCTGAGTTGGGGCTCTGTTGTATTTGCAATATTTGTATCATTATTAAACCACGACCACGTCACATTCGTAGCTTTCTTCAACAATTCTGGGTTATCTACATCTACCCTAATCTCAGTCTCATTTTTAGTGGAAATCAAAAACGGGCTTTTGTTTTTCCTGTGCTTTGTCACATTATTGACCACCATTTTTCCTGTGAATACATCCGTCAAAGTGAAAGTTAACAATTGGGTGGCAAATTCCAATGGATAGAATCCAGCCCAATCGTACATAATGTTTGCAGTAATTGTATAGTTGCCAGGATGGAATTCTTTGGCAGTGAATTCCAGGTTCCAGTTGGATTCATAACCGTTGTCTTTAGTCATCTCTTGGGTCATAGTACGTGGGGGTACGTTAGGATTCCACACTGTTTCAGTCCAGTATATAGTGAATTTGTCATGATTGGGCTCGATTATTCTTGCAGTGAAGGTAAGGGTGGAGTCCAAAATGGAGTACTGGTGGGGAGTAAATACGGCGTGGGGATAGGCGTGAGTGCAAATGACACAGGATAGAACCAGCACGCAGCAGGTAACTCTAAACAAAGGACGCTTCATGACTCTTATTATTCTTCAGTTTTCGCTAACTGGCCTCATTAAGTAGTCGTTGCAGTTGTAGAATTATTCAACCTAGCAAAAAAAATCTACATCAATTTATTGTCAAACTTGTAAAATATATGACGCGCTAGTTCCCTGCTGAATAAATTATTGACACGTGAAACTAGCAAAGTCAATAAATGTGTTAAATTAAATTTAAACTACCTTACATGATATAATAGCTGACGTTCCGTTCACCTTCTTTATCTTTGGTTCAGCAAGCCAAAAAAAACAATCAAAATCAGTGTAAACAATATTTCCGTTACAGAAATATTAATTTGTAATAACAGCGGCTCTTAACCTTTCGGAGGTTCGATCAAAATTAGAAATGTGTCATTAAACTTTAATTATGGAAGGATTATTAATCACTCGGATTAATAAATCACGTGAAAGTAGTGGCTTGTTTTGTCCCACCAAAGCAGCTGATTGATGAGATGACACATTCCATTTAATGTTCAAGAAGGTGCACTAGCCTGGTATCATTTGCGCATTTACACAAATATTAATCACTCGGATTAATTAATCACGTGAAAGTAGTGGCTTGTTTTGTCCCACCAAAGCAGCTGATTGATGAGATGACACATTCCATTTAATGTTCAAGAAGATGCACTATAGCCTAGTATCATTTACGCATTTACACAAATACGAATACCTACATACATGGTGTTGTGGGGTGTCGTGTGCTTCTTGCTGAAAAATGCACCTGCTTGCGTGGAAAAAAGGGTTATGAGTCATAACTTATGACACGATTTTCATGAGAAATGCTTGGGTTGTGCATTTGTATTTGAAGTGTATTATCTTTAATGCACTTTTGACTTTAATTGTTGAAATTTTAGTGGGTTGGTTGAAGGAAAATCTTAAGTTATGATTCATATTATAACTATAACTATAAATACAATAATTTGTGTAAACTGGAGGTGTGCATGAATGGCTTTAATGAAAAGCATTTATTTTGTTCAGAACAAAATCAGGGAATGGTAAGCTACCTGATTTCTTAGCCTTGCATAATGAAAGTGAATAGTTTAATTACTAGAAGATTATGGCGTCTCCTCTGGAGTAAATATGATCTTTGGATTGTGGATATTTTAATACTAGGTGGAGCTCAAAAGGCTTTGGGTTTGTGTCAAGCAGCTACATGCTTCCGCTCAAAGTTGAAACGAAGCTACATTTTTCTAATCAGAATCAGAATGGTCCTATTCTCACTTCACCCCATTGCTCCGTTTATTTGCGTTAGATAAAACACCATTCTATATCCAAACCCACCTGGACTTTTATCTCAGTGGATGAAGGATGTATTCGATATTCCAGAGACTGTCTCTGATTTTCTTGCTCCTCATATACAAAATTATTTTATGTGAAATGAAGAGGAATGGATATATGATATCGTTACCAGGCATTCGATTTGCCTTAAATCCATGATACGGAATTTCACAAAAGCCTCAAGTCCATGCTGCACAAATTTCACAAAAGCCTCAAGTCCTTGTCAAATATTTTAGCAAAAGGCCTTAAATGCATCTATGGGGCACACTGCGAATTCGGCGGGATTAGAAAGATGACAAAATTCTGCACATTTTGATACCACCATTATGATGACTTTCTGCTTTCTTCCCTGTTTGTCAACATGAGCAAACAAATCATTTTTACTGTCAGGAATTTTGTTTCTCAACATAATTTTTTATTTACTTTCACAGCATCTCTCTTTATTTGTTTTTACAGCATTACTTTTTGATTTGCTTTCAATTAATTCCTGTTGTCCTCAATATTAAATTAATCGATTGGAAAGCTGATTATTTTGTTTAAAAAAAAGTTTAATAGTTGGGAAGCCTATAACACCACACAGGATGAATATAATGAACATATTCTGAAAAGGAGACTTCTTGAAAATACAAAAAAGCTCACGATAAGCAGGATAACGATGGATGTGAAAAAAGTACTACTCTGTGGTAAAAACGAGTGCTTCATATTACAAACCAAATTAATTGTGCGCAATTTTTTATTTGGCTACAAAGGACGCGACTGGTTTACGTGCTGAAATACGATGATTCGCTGGATCTATCGCATGTTTTACTCGAAAGTAGTCATGAATTGTAAAAATCCCTACCTCAAAAAAATAATTAACTTAGTACTTGTAAAATATGAAGTAATAAAATAAAAATATCGTAATTTTCATTACTGAAAAGTTTTTGAGCTCTCCTGAAAATTTTATATTTTGCACTTAGGGCCTTTCGCAAAAATATTTGACAAGGACTTGAGGCTTTTGTGAAATTTGTGCAGCATGGACTTGAGACTTTTGTGAAATTCCGTATCATGGATTTAAGGCAAATCGAATGCCTGGTAACGAAATGCAAGAACACGCAACAAAAAATTTGATGACGATGAAAATGAAAAATATAAACTTACGAGTACGTCAATGCACATCACATTACGCGGATACAGTATACAGCTCATTTAATTTTTAGCCCATTATTACTTCTAATGTAATACATATTATTATGTTATGATGATAAATGCACACAGAGCTGAGGAGGATTAACCGGAAGTGAATGCGTCAGATTTATCAGTTCACTTGTCAGTTTCAGTTTTTTATACAAAAAGTTGGTTCATCATGTTATAAAGTTCTATACTCCACACATTCCACATTCACCGAATGGTTCATAATTGCATGTAAGCGTTGGCAATTCATTAACAGAGTGCTTGTGATATGACAGGGGTGTGTTTGTTTGCTGGTCATGCAGGCTTAACCATACAAGGATTATTTATGAGCTGTTAATCTTTTAATTCTGTTTTAAAAGTGATTCATTATCGTGTGCTACCACTTTTTAAGTAAAAAAACCTTAGTTGTTAAATCTGCTATGCACCAGTTCAAGTTCCATACAAGCAAAAAAAAATATTAAAATTATAAATTAGTTTTTTCTATTTATAGCCCTGTAGGTGTGTTTAGAAAATAGATAATTTATGCAATGCACATATGCAAAAAGGAAGGAAAAAACATTGAGAGATGTGATATGTGATGTGATTTACGTCTTAGTTTTTTACCACAGAGATGTAAAATGTGCATATATGATGATCGTTAACTGTTTCAGACAATGATGTAGATGTGTGAAGTTTACTGGTGTTATACTTGGCAATGGTTTTTGTGTTTCTTGGCATGATTACTCGCGATACGCAAACAAAAGGTTTATCCGTTCTGTACTTGAACTTTAGAAAAAGAAATGACAAAAGAAATAGCGATATAGAAAATCTTTAAAATAGTCAAGCAGTCCAATTCACAGCTGCACTATAAAGGAAAATGTTAAAAAAGAAGAGTTACGTTAAGAAAACATCTTGGAAGGTGACCGTGACCAAATCAATATCAATTTTAATGTTCAAAATATAGTTTCTTCTACCCTTCATTTCTTACTGTAACTGTATAATTAATTAATTTGTAAAATCTGGTCCTCTATATGGTGGGATTTATTTATTTTTAATGGTTTCTGGTGGTGTAGTTTGGTTTTGGTTTTTATTGTAAAATTAACAGCTTCACGCTCCAGCTCCTTTCAATTCCTATCCCCATATGCATCAGTCGGTGCCATTTCAGCCTTATCATGGAAACTCCATCGGAGGAGGATCGCCAGTATTAGGAAGATCCGCATCGTCCTCCTCATCATCGTCGTTATCTCCCGCAATTGGTCATCCTCCACGTCATAGGAATCCGCTCAGTGCACAATCATCCCCAATACCACCAGCGTATGAAAACGTAAGGCTTGGGGATGCCGATGGACCACCCCCTTTACCTCCGCGGTCTTACCCACATTCGTTGTATCCACCTCCACCACCACCACCCCTCGTAGATCAATATCAACATCACCAGCAGCATTATCAGCAGTCTGGTTATCCACCTCCTGGATATTCACCAAATGATCCGCTATTTCAGGTACATCCAGATGCTGTTGCGGTAGGATATCCGTCTTACTCTTGCTCATGTTGTACTTCTTCGTCTTCTTCCCCAACCACAACTAACAGACTTTGCAAAAGTTACTCTTGTCCTTCCTCTAATGCAACTAATTTCCAGAAAAAATTTTCTTCTTCTTCCTTCTCCGCTTATGACGTAAGTTAAATAAAACCATGATAAAAACTTGTAAAATTCTTACAGCTCTGAGCTCCTCCACTCTTATTCGTAACAAACTTTGGTATTTCGACAGTAAAAATCCATTTGAAAAACGATCATTTTCATATTCCTTTTTCTCTTGTTATATTACTTTACTATTATTGCTCCTTTGTGAAATACGCTTTTCTTTGTGTCAAAAGTAATATTAATCATCATTCTAATTTACAGCTTTTGCAACGTCATCATTATATAATAATTTATCATCTATAAAAATCCCAAAACGTTTTTTTTGTAATAGGAATTAGGAATTTTATTAGTATTTATTAATACAGAAAAATTATCATGTAAAACATGCTTAGTACTTTTGTCCTTGAATCCAAATTTAATGGTTTTAGTTGTGTGATGATGTGATACAAAACACAGGTTTATAAAATAATGAATATTATGATGACTCACCCAAAATTCGTAAAAAAAGCAAAAGCTTAACCATCCATCTAATATATGTATCTGTTTGTTCATTACTTACAGCATCTGCAAATATAAATTTTTTTTCAGCAAAAGGGGAGGAGGAGGAGAAGATATGGAATGGAGGTCCTCTAAAAAAATAAATTAGACAATGAAAAAGATGTATTTACCTATTTACTATTTTTAGTAGTAATGAAATGGGCAATAATTTTTTACCCTTGAATGATCGTGCATTGTGGTCGTCATAATCATCGTCAACCGGCAGCCCAATCACTGCACTATGTTTTGAAGATGGAAATATTCTTAGCTTACAACTCCTTGTTGAACCACGCATATTGTGACACTTGAGAGGTTACTTTGCTGATCTTAAAATAAAACAAGTTTATTGATTGAGAATTTCAAGCAATCCGACAGCCAGCAACAAAAACATTATTATAAAGCAACAAATAAATAATGTATCTTCATTAGCTTGAGATTCAGTTTGAAGACCTGCTCGTTACTAAAAACTTTATTTTTTTTGTTATGACCACCTCCTCTACTCCTCCTCTTTTCTGTTCAGCAGCTCCAATATTCAACTAAATGCCTAAAACGACTGGCCAATTTGGATATTTGTTTTGCATATTAGATGAATGGTTATTTTCAATCTTCCTTTTTTCCTTGTTCAAGAAACGTGGCACACTTGAAGTTACAACGATAAACGCCACTTGAATACAAACTACTTTTTTTATTATTTATTTACGTTGTGTTAGACAAGTCAATCAAATTGCTACTAACTTGCTAACTTACAACAGAGGTAAATTCAAGTAATGAATTGAAATTTTCATGTGATAATTCAATATTTGACTCTCTAGTTAGTACAATCATCTCCTTTTATTTATTTGTCATTTTTCTGTCTTTACTTCATTCATTGTTGATTTTTACATCTTCATTTATTCACTGGACGGGCTTTTGTAATGAAGCTAAAGGCTAAACCCTTTGCAAAATAAAAGCTGAAAAAATATCATTTAAAACTCAAAGTTTTTGTATTTGCGACGCAAGACACCCTTACACACACCAACACATAATATCGCACACGAGCANTATCATTTAAAACTCAAAGTTTTTGTATTTGCGACGCAAGACACCCTTACACACACCAACACATAATATCGCACACGAGCAGTCGACAGACAAAAGTTTTAACGAAACTGAAAATCGCCACTTTGTTTTTAAATTCGAATCCCAAACTTGCGCTCTTTTTTTTAAATTTGGATAAGTGACTTTGCCTTGTGGCGAGACAATAAAAAACCCGTGTAAATTAATTTAATCCATCGTAAAATAACATGCTGGCTGACTGACGTTTTAATAAAAAATTGTATTTTTTTCTCTCGTATTTTTCAGATGATGAATAACAGTAAACTGTGCAATAGTGGTAATCCACTGCAGCAGACGCATCACAGGGCAAAGTCAAGCCCAGACCCTGTGGCCATGCAAAAGGCACTTAGTTGTGCTGCTGAAGGTAAGCAGAAGAGAAAAACATGAACAAAGACAAAAGCTACATAAAATAGAATTATATAATGTGGGTAGGATGTGGCAAAGTAACGGTTCTGGTGAAAGTCAAAACACTTTTTCATCTTCTTTTATTTCTTTGTTCAGTTGTATATGTCACGTGATAAAATTGGAGGAAAGTATGTAACAGTCTTTCTCTTGTTGATTTATGGAATTTCTTTTCCACTTTTTTTGTCAGAGTAGGAAACTAGGAACCTTTTTTTTCGTATATTTACCACACGAATGTATTTTTGTTTAAAAAAAAGACTTGTTTACGTTTTAAATGCACGTCCTTGCGTACAGAGTTTGTCAATAAAAACAAGTGCATTAACAGTTAATGATTAACATGTGCCTACGACAAATTGTTGCTCATTTAATATTAAAAATCTAAGAATAATAATTGAATTGAACTGAATTGATTTACATTTTACGAGTCTAAAATTCAGTTCATAATGTACATTTTAACTCAAAATTCAGTGCCAAAAACAGTAATATTAAATATACAGCTTTGGTGATAGAGCGAGTTTATATACTGGACTTACCTTTAAAATAGATTTTGTAATCATGTGTGCGGGGGTGGAAGTGATAATTGATAATGTAAACAAGTAACATTTGTGTGATTTCAGGTTCACGTCGTTCAGATTCTGTGAATGATTTGAGTAAAAGTAATAGCCTTAATTCTAAATCACGTGCTTCCGCCACCTGGGGGGATTCAGCGGATGGGTCAAATAATCACTTAGGAAGTCCTCCAGGCAGTCCTCCGCCTCCTTATGGAAGACAGAGTGACCTTGATAGTAGCGGTTTTGGAGAGGATAGTCACACACATACTCCGAGTGGCAGTGTAAGTTTTTCTTAAAACATTTAGAGTATAATTAAATATTATTTGATTTAATTGCCCTTTTTTATGTCGGTATAATTGCCTATTGTTTTGAGTTCGGTTTCATTTGTATTAAATGAGTCATTTCGCTTGGGAAAAGGTTGTTATTATTCAATATTGCTGTTTTGGTTTTATACAGGTGAATATTTCAAGTCTTCAAGACATCTTTTCGCCAAAGTCAAGTTTTGGTGCCTTGAATAATCGGCCTAGCAGTAATCCCGCTGTGGACATAATTTCGATGGAGGAAGATGACGGCCTGTGTGCTGGTGACGTTGGTCTTCCGGTAAAAAAAAATAGTTTGTAAAAATAAATCATATATAATGAGTCTTTTTGTTGAGAATATTGTATTTTATTATGATTTTTTTTTATTGTAGAATTTATCAGGGAAGCAGGGGCCGTACAGTAACCTTCCAAAATTGTTGGAATACAACGCACATTTAGCAGTCTTTATAAACTATGTGATAGATAATAGACTAGACCCTAGTAGTTTGGTAAGTTGGCATTATTATTCAAATTTTGTACATAATATTTCTTTCTACACGAGACACTAATTTATACTTAACTTTGATTTTTTTCAACTTGCAGCTATTTTATTTAATTACTGGCCTAAATCTAGAAGACGGAAGTATTAAAGAAATGAAGAGATGGTGTTATGAAATTCATTCAACTTTCACTGCGCCTGGATCAGTAAGTGTTTATGATCTTGTAAAAATCTATTTTTATTATAATTTTCCATAATATTTTGAATTTATATCTGTTACAGCCACTTCTGATTCCAAATGTTGCGGAAAACATTGCTGCCGAAATTGATGACGGGTTGTTACACGAGTCTGATAAAGAGGAGATGATGAAAAGGGTGTTTCGGAAGGCAAGACATAAAGCAAAAGAAGAAATCAACAAGCAGCTGGAAGAATTTTGCAATAAACGAATCGCTGGTTTAGGAAGTATGTTTGGGCCACCTGATAATCAGCTAGAAGAAAGTATTAATGACCCTGCCAAGCAGCTTAAAATTGTGGAAACTTATTTACTACCACGTCTTGACCAGTTCTAGTAAATTTATTACATCTATTAATAATTGTTATTATCATTGTCGTTATTCGAATATTTTACACGTATATGAGAAACGTTCATCAAGCAGAAGAAATAAAAAGTTTGCGTGTAGTTGAATAAGTAGAAAACTCGACAAATGTATGATTTAAATTAAATCATTTAATTAATTTAAAAAAATGTGTTTTCTTTTTTTTTCAGTGACGACTATGATAAAAATCAAGACGACAAAACTTTGGCAGTCGTGAATGCAATAGCTACTGTTCTAATCAAACAATTTGGTGTTCGAAGTCAACAGTCAACCAACTCTGTGATCGACAGGTGTGCAAGTTTTGTGTTGAAAGAAAAGTCAATAAAATCGAAACTCATGAGCAAGAACACAAAGAAGGTTTGTGATACTAACATTCATCTCAAGATTCAGTTCAATGTACATGTTGCACAAGTTTAATTTTTCGTTTATGACCTTTAATTATTTTAAGGTTACTCTTAACGGTCACCATCTAACACCTCAATTTTATAATTCCTACACGGAGTGCAATATTTGTTCAAAACTCTTGTGGGGAGTGGGACCTCAGGGATATCAATGTGTTGATTGTCGTGTCAATATCCATCGCAGCTGTATGAGTCATATTCAAGACAATTGTCTGGGTACAAGTCAAAGAAAGGAGAAAACTAACGACAAGTTTTGGAAGCTGAAAGAAAGAATTCGACCAGTTCAAGACCAAAGGAGAAGAATAAATGGTAAGTAGGAATACGTATATTTACAGCAACGTATTGAAAACTCACATAATTTTTCAACCGTGGATCGTGATTAATTGAAGAGATTATTTGTTGTAATTACAGCCAAGAAAAGTTCAGACGAATCTAATTCATGGCTTTCCTCGGGGGACCTTGATCCAGGTAAGATTGAATTTACCAGCCTTTTGCTTTCGATTTTGGTATCATCACCTCAACGTTAACGTTTGCTATTGAAGCTCATTTCCAAGTTAATGACTTGAATACGATTTAATTTCATATAGCTATCTTATAGGGTAACGTCATTATAAATAAGTTCAAAAATATTTTATCGGGATTAATTAAAATTTGTAGTGGCTTTAACATTAAAGGCAATGTAACTAATAGTTACTATTACCTGCACTTACAGCGAAAAAAATTTGAAAAACCACGTGCCATTTTTTTGTTACTCACACATGATTAGGCAACCTTTTTGCTTATCTATGTGCAAAATTT
>JAITYZ010003120.1:0-10163 GCA_027744595.1 Paronellides praefectus | reverse complement strand
ACTACTTTCACCAGTGATTCCACAGCAGCGGATACCTCAGACACTACTTTCACCAGTGATTCCACAGCAGCGGATACCTCAGACACTACTTTCACCACAGAAACTTCATCAGATGAACCTACCACAGAAACGTCATCTGATGAACCTACCACCAATGATCCCACAACGACGGAAACCTCAGACTCACCAGTCACCAGAGATCCCACAACGGAAAAAAGTTCAGACTCACCAGCTACCAGGGATCCCATAACGGACGAAAGTGGAACAACAGAAGCTTCTACAGAGATCATTATCAGCACTACTGAAACTACAAAACTCACATCTGACCTACCCCCAGTACCACCTTCAGACAGAACGACATCGTCAACAACCAAATTATCAACAAACACACCAGCTCCAACTAGTGTAACCAACCCCACAGGATTTCCAACACCTGCTCCACCAGTCTCCACAAGCTCAACACGGGTTCCTGCGACAGTTCTTCCTCCACCGGTTGTACTTCCAGGGCCAGAGAAACAAGGCCTAACAGTACCTCAAATTCTACTATACATAGTGCTTCCAACCATTGTGGGGATTACCGCTTTCCTTGCCATAGTATTTTATTTTGGGTTTCGTGGTTATAAGTGGTGGGGTCTGGGTAGCAGTAGGTCCAAAGAGCAACTAATCAGGGAAGGTGTAGAAGTAGCTAGAAACAGAAGAGAGCCTGGTGATGCTAGGAGCCAATACGCACCTCAAAGCCCCGCACCCCCGCCATCAAACATTGCACCCACATTTTATCCTTCCCCTTTACAGCAACGAACTAACCGCCCGTTTGCCCAAAACAATTCAGGACAACCAACAAGCAGCGCAAATTCCAGACAAAGTCCTTCTGCTTTCCAAACACCAGTTTCAAACCAAAATGGACCTAGAATTCTCTCACAACCTCCGTCATCGCGGCCATATGACCCGAATTCTGTAACTTTGAACATTCCTGACCAGCAAGAAATGAATAGTAGCAGTAGACCGAGTAGTCATGATAGCAGTTTTGGTCGATCTCCTGTCATGTACACTGGAGAATATACGGGTGGCGAGTTGCCTCGAATTCGAAGGAAAATGGATTAATTTCGTGAACTTGTGCGTAAAATGATTACAATTAAGCATAATTTAATACTTTATAATTTAAGTTGTATATAAAAACTTGTTACTTTAAAAAGAGAATGACCAAACTTACAATTTTCATAAACTCAAAATGATAATACTTACGCCAATATGGGGCGACATGAGACTTGCTAAGATAAAAAACAAAAGATATTATTTTATTCGTTTCGTAACGTAACGTTTCGAAAAAATGTTTTATCCACCATATTGCATAGCTGGAGAAAGTTGCATTTTCAAAGGAAGCATAGTTGTTTTGGCACTACTTGCATTTCTTTCTTGGGCAGTTGTTCAACGTACTTATTTACTCCATCATGCCAGTTTTACGAAGATGCGCTGCATCTCGTCTGCAGCATCAAGCATTGAATTTACCATATTACAATATATGTACGTATATACATGTAGCTATAGTGTAGGTCCATTTTATATCCCTGAAAATCGATTTTTTCCCGGAAGAAAGTGAAAGCAAAAAATCTACGCTTGGTTTGCTGTCTCCCTCATATTTCATCCCGTGATTTTAGCACATCTGTGCGTTTATTGAATTCATCTGGACTACTTATTGCATATTGGTTGAATTTTGCTTCTTTAAGCACCTATATACGACTTTTTGACTGCAGTCAAAAGTTTATATTGTTATATCCGTTGTAACTTGTTATAAAAGTTAATATTAATTTGAAACTATCATTCTAAAAATGGCAACAATCGAAGAACCACAAACGGTGGAAGAGATTGAAGCCGAGATACTAGCCATTTTGGACGACTGTCAAAAAAGAGGATTAAGCAAGGAGGAAATTAGAGAAGTGTTTTCACCACTCGGATTACCCGAAACTAACAACAATCAAACTAATAAGCAAGATGATAACGGTCAGAAAAGAGGGGGCAAGCATAGACGACAACTAAGGGGAACACAGAGAGAAGGTCCCACGACTGCTAGTGGAGGTTCCTGGAAATGGACTGTTCTTTACATTGCAATGGTCGTCGTTGTTGGTGCTTTTGCGGTGCAGTTTTATGAGGACGAATTGAAGGGGATACGGTTTCATGCTTTGGCCATTATAAGGATTGCTCTGATCAAAGTAACTTTACAAACATTGAAGAAATCAATTTGAAATAATTGGTTTTTAAAGCTCACAGTGAGCTGCTCACTTATTGTTTTGCAGATTTTGCCATATTGGGACTGGACAGATATGTACTACAGTCGTTGTCTGGTTCGGAATCCGTTCTTTGAGGCACCCAACCTGAACGTGGATGATTGCAATGTACGTTTAAATGGCATAATAGATTTTTCTCTCTCTTTATTTTAAACAAAGAATCTCCTGATTTTTAATTTGCGTTGCATTGTTTTTGAATTTGTAGTTGTGTGAAACTCTGGAAGGCATTGAACGTGTTTCAAATATCAGCCAGGCTGCCGTAATCGAACAATACATAAAACGGGAACGACCATTCATTGTGACAGACGCAATGGATAATTGGCAAGTTATGAAAACTGATCAGTTTTGGTTTGACAATATTACAGAGGTAAAATTTAATAAAAAATAGTAAACAAAATAAAATTCTGCACACTATTTTTTTTTAAATAATAGAACAAGAAATATATAGGTACACTTTTTATCTCTTGAAGATTTACATACATCACAACAGTTACCGCGTGTGCAACATTCAAACTAACCTACGTGTGTCGTACGGAGACATTGGAAAGGTTATGAGAAAGCTGTATAGTCCTCACACAACACAGTGGTTTCTCCACTGGGAAAATTGCCAAAAGGAGAGTGCAAAAGCCACCAGACAATTTTACAAACGACCCTACTTCATTAGTAACTCGTTGGATTTTACGGGATCGAATTGGGTGTTAATGTCGTCAGACTTTCGCGGACGGGTTTACAAAAAGGCACGAAATAATATGCATACATGTTACACTATGGATTTTTTGAAACTTAAAAATAACTACTGTTATTAATTTTCTAGATCGAGTCTAGTGACAGCTTACTCATGTTGTATCAAATACGAGGTTTCAATCACATTCGATTGAGCCCACGAGACACGTGTCGTGGATTATGTCCAGAGTTAACAGAGACTCTTGGAGAAGGCGAAATACGTAAGAAACACAAATACTAATGACTGGTTCTAGTGAGATAGAACTTTATGCTGATTAAATGTTAATTAAATATTTTCAATTCTTTATGTTGTTGCAACAAATCTGCTCTGGATTTTTGAATACATTCCTGGTGAAGAAGGGGACAACTTGGCCATCGTTTCAGAAGTCTCCTGGCCATCCCTCGAATGAGTATTGCAACCGTTGTGATTGCGTTACGAAAATTTGAAAACAATCATGTAGATAGCAAATTTTAATTTGAAGTAAATATTTGAAGCAACAACAGTTTTTTAAACACTTTTATTCTGTTATTTTACATAGTAATTCTGAAAAACGTTTAAAAACAATTAATTGGCAAATTTTTAAATAGTATTGGTATTGGCATTGGCGGAGATTGAGATCAACAATATGACACAAATATTAAATATTTCTCTTTAATTAATAAAAAATGCATAATTTCATTAAATACTTAATAAGGCAAGTACATGAGTGTGCGCGAAAGCTCGGAAATTGCAAATACAAAGATATATATTTATGATGCAACAAACAAAATTGGTCACAATTTTATAATTTTGCAATATTATCTCATTATTCAGTAGGTCGCATGTTTTCTTTTTGCGCGAATGAAATGAAGATATCCTCCAAACTTGTTTCCGTAATTGAGTATTCCTCAATCAATTCATGATTTGAATCAGAGCTCCGGATTTGTTCCATCGTGCGAAATAAATCGCTATACCACAAACACTTGTTTAAAACTTGATATTGAACCAGCGTCTGAAAAAAGTATAAAATTTATTTAGATGGAAAAAAAACATTTCGTGACATTTTGATTGGGGATAACATCAGTAATATTTAGCAACATTTAGTTTTACCCTTTGTTTCGTTTGCACACGGCAAGGGCTGAATTTCTCTACAATTTTCTCCAAAACCAGCTTAACTTTCTCTTCATTCTCCCTTTCTTGCTCTTCAGAAACCTTTTTCAGTTAAAAATAATAATATTTTATGTACCAATAATCTTTTTTCAGAGCAAAATTTGGTTAGTTTTAATATTATTGTTACGTGTGTGATGTCAGCACAACAGACTGACCACCCTCCCTAATTTCCTTTATCACATTCCAAAACTGTCGCCTAAAAGCAGGGTCAACTCCCGTAGTCTTACAAAATACATACAAAACTTTCATCAAATTATCTATAGCCATATCAAATTTCAAGCTTTATAATTGACATTTCTACCGGTTCATCTAATAAAAGTAATTTTGGATTTCCAATAAGTGCCATTGCTGCACTGAGGCGTCTCTTCATACCCCCACTAAAGTTGGCACACTTTTTATTCGCACTGCCAAGAAGACCTAGAAAATTTGACTTTCGTTAAAAAAAAATAAGAAAACGAACTTATTGATAATACACCTCAAAAGCTTACCAAACTTATCCAGCCAAATTGTTGCATCTTCCTGTAGCCGTTCTGGAGGTATGCCTCTCAATGCCCCGTATATCTTAACCACCTGTATTCCCGTCAGTGAACCAATAATCCCATCAAACTGAGGACAGTACCCAAGTGTGGAAAGGTAGGATGCACGGTGATTGTAGCAATTCAAACCGCCGGAATACATGTTTCCATTTGTGGGAAAGATGTCGCCAGTGATCATTTTGAAAGTACTAGTTTTTCCAGCTGAGTTAACTCCCAGAAGGCCTACGGTGATTTAGGTCATGTTATTTGTCGTCAGTTGTTTATAATT
The DNA here is from genome assembly GCA_027744595.1 of Paronellides praefectus. Taxonomy (NCBI): domain Eukaryota; kingdom Metazoa; phylum Arthropoda; class Collembola; order Entomobryomorpha; family Paronellidae; genus Paronellides; species Paronellides praefectus. Next base: position 5,204 of record JAITYZ010003120.1, on the reverse strand, counting down.
TGCATACAAAATATCATTGTAATTTTACCAAAGCACTCGCCCCGATGTACACCAAATGAAAGCCCCTTGACTGCCTTTAACTTTCCAAACTGCAGCTGAAGATTATGCAAGATCAAGGCATGATTAGCAGTTTCTAATGCGTTATCCTTGACAATATCCTGAACTCGAGCGACTTCATATGCAACATCTTCATCTTGTGTAGCTTCAGTAGCAAGAGTGGTTGTGGTTTCCGGTTCATTGGCACTATTAGCAGTATTTGCCATTTTTTCCATTTGCCGCTTGCCACGGTAGTGGGGTAATAGATATTCCAACGAGAACAGAACCCCAGCACATAACAACCCACAGAGGATCATAGCCAAAATATCAAAAATCAAACTGTGCGTTTCGTAACGACCAAACAGGATGTCTGAGGATGTGTTGAAGTACGGCTGAGGCTGGAAACAGTTCTTCTTACAGTTTTCTGTTGGGTTAAATAAAATATTATTAATTCTGTATATGTATAACATATTACTACATGTTATTTTTTTTAAATGTTCTATAGTTTCTTACCACAACAGCTATGTATAAATTTATACAAATCTTCAGTTTTATCTGTCACCACCTTATCACACGACAAATGGAGAACATCTTTAGGAAACCAATTACAGATGCTATTGGGAAAACTCACAGAAGAAAGTTTCAGCAAGCTCAAGTACAAAGAGTGCATTGGAACAACCCATAAAACATAACCAGACAAGTGGGAAATATAATACAATGACTTTATGCCATATTCATTGTCGGCTGATGTGAATTCATTTGTTGTTAAGCTTAACAAAATGTGTCGAATAACGTTCCACAAAATTCCAATAATTATGGCAAATGTGTTAACAATAAGAAATGCGTCTGTCCCCGTTCTAATGCAAGGGGCCCAAGAAATAAGGTAGCAAAACCAGAGGGCAGCGAATGAGTGGCATTCCAAAATCAGAAAAATTATGCCTGCAGCATTGTTGTTGGTATATACCCAATTCCCACTCCAACTGTCCGCCAAAACGTACATCAGGGTGATTATCACATTGGCCATTGAGAAGAATAAAAAATCCCATGTGAACATTGCTGACCAATAGAGAAATGGTGTTGTCCCGGTCATTAGTTGAAGATGTTTCCCTTTATTCAGACGTTCTTCCGCTGGTAACAATGCAGAAGTCGCAGTCAACAGGGAAATAATTATCACCAAAATAATCGCACCTCCCGACTTTACAGCATAAAACATCGGATCACGATTCCTATTATCAACAATGTCTGGAGAGATGTAAAAGTAGGGTTGTGACGACTTGAATGGGTGATTAACCACCTCAATTTTTGCGTCGACCCCACTTTTCTCCTTGATAAGCGTTTGGGTCAACAGGTTTAAAGAGAGTGGGGCGCTATGCAAAGCGTATGCGGAGAAATAGCCGGCTACATTCGTACGTTCAGTGTCTACACTTTTGTTGAAACTTGCTCCGGCGATGTAATGCTGGCGGTAGCTGTGAATGTCGTTGATGCTTGTTTTCATTAGCGATGTTGCTATTTCGTCAAATGAAGTTGTCTTTGGGAATTCTTTAACTTGTACAGATTCCGAATTTTCGGCATGGCTGTGAAGCTGGCTAAGGTATGCTATCGTGTAGCCAAGATTGGATTCTCCATTTTCGTGGAGGAGAACAGTAGGAAGGTTGTATGAGGTGATGGACGAGGCGGATACCACTCTTGGGTCAGTTGGCGCAGCACTGCTGACACCATTTGACAATGAGGTCATTGCAGTCAGTAAAATCGTCGAGAATAAAACCACCTGTAACGTTTTGACATATTATTATTAACTAAAGCAAGGTATTCTTAAACAACTATGTATGTATGTATGTATGTAATTACCAGAAAAAGTAAGGTAAAAGGGGCACTACAAAAATACATCATTCGTTTGAAAACAAGCGTCTTGTAGCGATACCATTGCAATCGCGTGCCAACGTTATCGACTGCTGCTAACATCTTTACTGCTCGGGTCACACGAGGGCACCGTTATTGAAACTGCTTGAACTACTTCGCCAACTCTGGCATATAAAAATATATTTAAAAATAAACAAATCGAATTGAACACTAGTAATTTTTTTTAATCATTACTTGAGAAACACTTCGTCCATTGTCGACAAACTCAATCCTATGTTACCAATTCCAAGGTGGTCTTGCTGTTCCCTCAATGCTTCCATGAGATCTGCTACCTTGCACAAATCTAAATCTGCGGTAGGCAAGGAAATGGAAACTGAATCGAGTGCTGCATTTGCGGATGTTATATGAGATAATGGAAAAACTCCTTTTGATTCCATCTTTGCACTCGGGACATATTTTCGAGTGAAATTATATACTTTCTCTGGATCACACTCGGGCGCGGTAGCACTCATTTTAAGATTATATCCAACACCTGCATAGTTACCAACATAAATAAGGGCATAATTAAATTATTAAACTTTGTTCATGCAATTTTAAATTATGTCTAATGCTCTGATTTTGTTACCGTAGTATTTCTTGAGAAACGAAGGAGTCCCGGAGCATATCATTTTCCCCTCAGACAAAATTCCAATGCGGTCGCCTAATTAGTTAATTGGTTAACAAAACTAGTTAAAACTTTGATCGAAAAGATGTACTGCATAGGTCTATGGCCTCGAAAAAGATTGAGAAATAATTAATTTTTATCACCAAGCAGATCAGCTTCTTCCATGTCATGAGTAGTTAGTATTATCGTTATTTTTCCTCGCAGCTTTAGTAGAATATCCCATACCCCACGACGGGTTTCCGGATCAAGACCACTTTTTTAATTAAAAAAGTACAGAATTACACATGCAAAATATAATAATATCAAAAGCAAAAAAATACTGGGATATACCTCGTTGGTTCATCTAGAAATGCCAGTTATAATTATAAATTCATTTTAAATAACGTAACTAATATTTTTACAAAATTATTAACAAAGCTTGATTTTATTAAAAACCCGCTTACCTTCGTCTCGCCAATTAAAGCTATGGCAAGGTGAGCTCTTCTTTTCTGTCCTCCTGATAATTCCTCTGGCTTGTTATGCAATTTGTCTGACATGCCCATACTGGTAAGAAGCTCTATCGCTTTTTCCTTGGGTTTGCCAACACCTTTTAACTATTTGCAATATCATAATTATTTAATGGCACGTAAACCGAGGGATAAAGTAAACCCAATAATATTTATTTTTTACCTTGCCGAAAAAAGCAACTTGATCCAATACAGACATTTCTTCAAATAAAAGGTTGTGCTGAGGACATAATCCAATATACTTACGAATTTCCTCCATGTCTTTCCTTATGTCAAGGTCAAATATACGGGCAATGCCATTCGATGGTGCAGTCAAGCCTGCATGATAAAAGAACAGGTAAATCTTATAAATGGGTGAATGAATTCACACGCATTTTTTGCATGCAACTGTCACGGTTATAAAACGTAAGCGAACCAGTCAATACGCCAATGGTAGACGTTTTTCCAGCTCCATTAAATCTAAATCGAAAAACCGTTCATCATTTCATAAATTTCCGTTTGACCTATGACATGAATTTGAATTTATGTTGATTTTGATTACTAATATCAATTACCCAAGTAAAGCATAAATCTCTCCAGTAAACATTTTCGCTGACAATCCATCTACAGCGCGCTTTTTGTTTTTAAATTCCTTTCTCAGGTTCTGAATGACAACGGCAGCTTCAACATGATCTGGATCAGATTGGTACGGCTGTTCCGTTTCACCGGAAATTATGGATGTCATTTCCACGTCAGTGTGCGTCAGCTCATCCTCATCATCACCAACTTGGTACTTATTTCCACTGCCCCGTTTAAATTTCATGAGAAATTTTCTGCAATCCCGAATAAAATAGAGAGGCGGTTTTCGAACACCGTATTTTGAAGGCAATACGTTATCCAGGTACATAGTCAATGTCATGAAAATGCAGCTGTCCAGCAGCAACATAAACAGACAATGAAGTGTGGTCAGAGGTACGTTTTCAATGACTTGGGACGCCAACATTCTAAAAGTTCCCCCACCGTCTAAAATAACAAGGGAAAAAGTAAAATTGTAAATGATTTTTAAAGTTAAATTTTTAAGTTTAAAATAAGCAACTTTAAATTAAAACTTTACTTAGGACTAATCTGAAACCAAAGTCAAATGCCACTGTGGGCACCAACATCACTCCAATCGCTGTCCATTTTGTGAGTGAGTGAAAGGTTCCACTAACAACCATCATAAACACAGTAAGCAGGATCCAACTAACCAAACCGATTGACACCGCCGTCCAAACCCTCTCAAAGAAAACGGAAACCAAAAAGCAGAATGTTGTAATTGATATGACAAATAGGATCAGAAGAATCCAGTAAAGAAAACAGTTGATCCCGACTGCTGGTAATATGTTTCGTCCTCCCAATAAAGGCAGATATAAGAGCAATGTTAAAAGAGCAGTCCAAATGGCATAAACAATAAAACTGGAAACCAGCCAACTCATCCATTGTGTCTCGGCAGAAACACCGTGCATTCGAAGTAGTTCCTTGAACCCGGAGAATTTCTCACTGTTTACTCGCATTAAACTGAAAATCGTAAGCGAGAACATGAGAGAATAAACAAAAGCAAAAACTCTTCCAGCTGCACTTGCTGGGTCATGGGATGCATAAATAAACGGCATTTTAACCAATGATATCTCCACCTGCTGGTAAATTAGGTCAAAACAGTTGAAATTATTCCAGTGTTATCATCACAAACTTTGGGAAACTTGACAAATTTTTCAAAGTAATACATGGTAATACTATATCAATAATATACAATAACATCGAGCAAGAAAAAAAAACAATAAGAGTAAAATATTACCTCTTCAGCTTTTCGTGTCCCGTTTTTGCTTATTACGTAGTCCATGATTCCTTGATCCATAAATGTCTGAATGTCAACAAATCCACCGGTCTCATATTTTGAACTCATGTATAACCGCTCTATTTCATCTAGATTGAAAACCATATAGACCATAAAATTTGTCCAGTTAAAACTGTCACATTAATATGCAATTAAATGCATTATTCAATTACCTAATGTGGCGTGCATGTTATAAGGATTACTAAAATCAACAAATAGTCTATCCGTATGAAAATCTCTCATTCCCAAATCATTTCTTACGCGAATCTTGTACTCTATCACAAAC
>JAITYZ010003119.1:0-10297 GCA_027744595.1 Paronellides praefectus | reverse complement strand
CATACATAAAATACGTCGCCTATACAAAAGTTATTTTGTTGTTGCTCTCGTAACTCCATAAGCGTATATATTATTTACTCAAGACACATTTCAGAATATTCGGATGATACAAGATGATCAATAAACGTGCCTTCTTCGTATATCTTTAAAGGTAATTTATGCAGGTTCCCTATATCTAACACTATACAATGCTATCCCAACGCAACATCACAATTTCCATGTTTTAAAGCTATACAAATGTGATCCAATGACAGTAAATGAGAAAATAGGAAGTAAGACGGAACAGGTACTTGGGTATCCTTACAACTTGTAAGTTACAAGTAGGTTGCACAAAAAAGCATACAAAGTTTTAGTCAAAAATATAATACAAGTAATTTACTTGAAGTAAATACGTGATCTACATGACACATAAAAGTGTATCGCATGATGTCTCTATGAAGCAGAGTCATAGTAGTGAGTGATGTAAAGCGGAATTAAAATGAATAAAATAAAGATTCCCTTTGTTACCATCTCGATTATCATCACTGCTGCAACTGAATCTAGATTTTATTTATCAAGAAAAACTCGTTTTTCTCCAAGATGTACATCATTCCATTCATTATTACCAGGAAAATAGTGACGTTTGAGTACCCAGTAAAATGGTACCATGAATAAATATGAAAACCTTCCTAATCTCCTTTTCTCGCTTTCTGGTTGTCTAATAATTTTGTCTACCATGGTGGTAGTACCACCCAGTATACTAATTGATTCAAGCAACAAAGTTACCAAGGAGCTTGTATTTAAGTATCTGATTTTTCTTTAAAAGTAACGAAAATTGCATTCTTATCAGTACTCTGTAAATATAGCTATGCATTTATTATTATAATTTTTTTTAAATTTGCATAGACTCTTGAATGCTATGTGTATGAGCACTGAGCAGTAACAAATTTATTCATTTTCTTGATTTATGACTTGATATATACCAATAGCCATGTAGCACATACAGAAATGCCTTGATAATTTTAAAATGGAAAAAGTGTCCACGTCAAGACCTTCAAATGAATTTGTACTGGGGATTTCATATGGCATGTGCTTTTCTCACATTTTCTTGGAAAATAAACCAAAGTGCTTAATGCGCATTGTCTGTCTGTACCCAAAAAAAAATAACCAAAGTGCTTAATGCGCATTGTCTGTCTGTACCCAAAAAAATATCAAATTTACGCAGAAAGTACTAAAAATAATACTACGTGAAAAGATTTACGACCCTTTTCATTCATATTATGCACTAACAATGCACTCAACTCCTTAAAACGAGCAGCTCATAAAAACTGGAAAAAACATGATCACACTACTTCACATAAATCCCGTGCGCTTGAATTTGCGTATACCCTTCCATTATTGTCTATTCTGCGACTTTAACTTTAACACAGAAACAAGACTAAAGGGTTGGGTTTTCCTGATAGTTAAAAATGTTTTTTATGTACCCACTTTAAATATTTTTATTGTTCTTGTATCGTACACATATGCATGCTACAGCAAAATTTTAGACATCAATGCAAGTATATACCATACCTAAGTATATATTTATGCATTTTAAGGGGTATCATTTCTGAGTTGTGGCTACAAAGTAAAAACATTGTAAAAAGTATGTATAACTCGATCATTGTGTAAAAAAATGTTTTTAAATTCTATTTCATTGCCTGTTGAGCATTAAAGCCTCAGAGTGTCGACTTTTCTGTTAACCGAAAAATTGTCTAAATTCTATTAGTTATTCAAAAGTAGGTAGTTTGACTTTTTATTTGAAACATTTTAGTTGGTGATTTATCGTATCTAATAAAAATCGCCTCCATTTCTGTCAAGTTGCAAGTGCAGTCATTTTGAAATTTTTACAATTACATCAGTCTTGATTTCGTGCTATTCTTGATCAGAAGTGTTGTTGGAATTTAGTTAACATGGGTGACTTTTCAGTGAATCATGCAGCAACGGTACCAACAATATTGGAAGAAGAGGAGGAGCCGGAAGTAATTCTGCTTTCGGATTCAGAAGAGCTGGAGGATATGAATATTGATTCAAATGGCGATGGAGATAATAATACCCTTAAGCCAAACACACCAACGTGTGATCAGGATAGTGAAAAGAACGTTCTCGATGAAATAATCCAACTTATTGACTGGATAAACACGCATGGCAACAATCAACTACAAAGTGATAGCTTGCCATTTTCCCATCAAAACAAAATTTAAAGACGGATTCATGTTCATTGAGAGCTTGCAAACCATGTTTGAAGAAAACCAGAACATTATCACTGAAAAGGACGAGAGAATCACAGCAGTGGTCGCGGAAAATAAGATGCTTGAAGAGGTAATAAAAAAATTGAGGCGGGAGCTAAACGAACAGCATTTACGGTTTGAAATATTGAGGCAAATGAATGAAAAGTTGGAGGAGGATGGGAGAAATGCAAGACCAAGTAAGAAGATTGATATGACATTATTAGAAAAATTGAGATACAAAGCAGAGAGCCTACAGCAACAGTTTAAACAGTTGAGTTTGTATATGGAAGATACTGAAATGGGGGATTCCAAGGACACATCTTCCGTTAAAAGGGAAAATGACATAAAGTCCTTTCAAGCTGAAGTGGGAGCATTGTTCATTAAAGTCAAATATAAATTGGAAAAATGGGAAAGGAATCAGATGAGCATGAATGCAGAACTGGAACGAGCGCAGACAGCACTTCAAAAACTCAATGAGATGGTTAAAATACCGAAAATGTCACGAAAGAGACCTGCTGATAATACCCAGGTGGTAAACCAAACCCTACCTCCGTCTCCTTCAGATGCTCCACTTGACTTTCAAGTTGTTGCACTTGACCCCTCCGCAGTAGTTCCAACAGACACATCAAATGTTACTACAACAACAAGCGGGCTTGATAAAAAGAGAAAAAAGATGCCTCCCCCACCTCCGCAACTGTTGCCATTAGCGGTCATTCCATCTTCAACAATAGTGGATAATTATAATACGACAGGTAACAATAAAGTTGTATCAGCAACTTCACCTTGTATCCCACCGAAAAATCCTGCTAGTGTACCCAGCAGTGCGGGTAAAGTTACAGGCGTGTCATTGCCATCACAAACTTCATCCTCAAATGCAAAATCACTTCAATCACAAGTGGCTCCAGCGGCTTCTCCAATATCCATATCAACGACAGCACTGCCAGCTAATCATGCAAAAACATTTACAAAATCACCAATCCAACAACAAGCTACTCGCATTTTGTATGAATGTCCACCTCTGTCATCACTCAACTTTCGTTTGCCTTTAGCACTAACGTCAACCACAACAACAGTTGGTGGAGCATCATCATCCCCCACAAATATCCCACTTGCACAACCAGTTCAGTCCCATGCTTACTCTAAAGGCCGGAAGAGTATACTTTCCAGGGAGATTGAAGACGCTCATTATCTACTTACACAACCCATACAACCAAAACCGCATTCATATATCTACACAGCAACATCCAATAAGCCACTTGCTCCTCCATATCAACAGCTTTCAGGGACAGCGAACAGGTATTATTCGCCCACGCCTGTCTCTCTTTCTACAAATGCAGCGAATACGACGACGCCAAGTTGTAGTCAACAAACTATAAATGACATTTACTCTTCCATGCGTCATTTACCGTCGTCAGGTCATCATGTTTCAACCCCTGTTCCAGTTCTAAATACCGTTAGCGAAAGTCATATACCCAAAACTACAACCCAAGCGAATTTAGTCGGCCAGCAGAATAAATGTCTTATTTGTAGCATGACATTCCTCACTCCAATTCAACTTAAACTTCATCATGCAGTCGTTCAGTAAGTTTTTTATATGTACATATATTCGCATTAGCTTTATTCCAGGTAACTGGTTCCATATAGCATAACATGTTTTTATGCCTATTTGTTATGTCATCGCATCGTACAATTTAAAAAAAAATGAATTTATTGTTTTTATGATTGTTTTAGCGCTAATAACAAGAATTCAGCACCAGCACCAGATCCGTGTACAGGACGGCTCCTAGTTCCATCATCATCATTACAAGAGCATCATCAAATTTGTCACGTGCTAGAGCCAGTTTCCACTATCGCCACGGCTAATACTACTCCTACTCCTCCCACAACCTCAAGTATGTTCAATAAACCAAACCAAAATCTCAGTTTTTCGGCTCAATCTCAATCTACCATTAATTCTACAGTCTCCCTTTCAAATTCTGAAAGATACACTTTACCCTCCTTCCCTTTGTCACATCCTGCACCGGATCGTGTTCCAGCACTTGGTACAGTGCATACTACCGTTAACTCCAGTAATTACTTATTCCCTTTCCCTAGCTACACGTTTTATGATAGGTTGCAGTCATCAAGTGTAAATTACAAGGAATGATTTTAATAAATTCACCTGTCCAAAACTGATTTGTGTTTGTTTATACTATTAAATTTGTTAAAAATTCACGGGAAAACGTTTACATTTATTTATAAAAATGATCTCCCTGTAGTAGTGCATATATCCCTGAATCAACACATTGTCAATTGTTAAGCTTACAGATTTGGCAGGTTTCAATTTTCGAGTTGGATTTAGTTATTTAATATTCATTTTGCTCTTAGGAAATTGTGGTGGCCCTTAAAAGGGCCGTTGGGTATAAACTTGCAGCGTTATTGTTGTCCGAGGGATCAATGAAGAGTGGCTTAACCTCCAAAACCGTACAGAGTTCGTATGTACGATGCAATCATAATATTTGTTTAAACAAGCTTTAAGTATAGCTTTCCAATATTTTCCATATACTCAAGCTACCTCGTTCGAACTTTCTACATGTAATTACAAACCAATTTAGGTACCTGTTTGTACCCATTTGTAAAACCAATTTAGCTTCATGTTCCTACGTATGTTATTTTAGGTACGTTAGTTTCTAGATATTTAGATTAAGAATAATGTGAAACTTTCCAAGCAATTGCATAAAATACTTACGTGGACGTGCGGTTAAAACTTATATGTGGATATATGTACAAATGTAATACATTTAATGTATACTATCCATCCCTTTAATTTACGATGTCATTGTTCAACTTTAAGCAGAAATGCTTTATATCCCACCCATTTTGCAATTTAGTTATTGCGCGTGTTTTAACATTTACTAATGTTTTTAATAATAAATGCCTGTCAAATTTCAATAAATGTATAATATTGATGCACGTGTGTCAAATTACATTTTACGTTGGTTATAAAGGACCAAGATGAGCTCAAAACCAGTAATTAAATCGGAAAACTCACTTCTTATCATGACATATCTACCAAATTTAGGGAATATATATACAGTCGCGTCGCCATAAACAACCCGTTGTTGGTTGGTAACAGTTGTAGGCTAACTTCAAACTTGTAGCTTGTTGCTAACATATCAATTCGAAACTTTAAGGGATTTAAAAAAAATTTACACCATCAGGCCATATAAAATGTGTATTCTTGTAATATTTGCTTCTCTTTGCACCACTGCAGGAAGCATTGATCTAATTAACATAGCTTTACCAATTTTAGCCCAACCTGGAAACCAATTCGTCACAAATTTTCATGGAGACATACAACCCAGCTATGATCGAAATCTTGGGAACTATATTCATCAATTAATATTTTCTTCCGGGTACAATAAAACCATTCATCATCGATTTATGAGGAACTCCAATCTAACCAATATTATTATTATTCCTGTTCACCCTACTTGCGCAACTAATACCGACTTAATTACTGAAAAAGCGTTAACAACGTTTAGGAATCTACTGATGTCGTCAGACACTCTGATGTTGCTAATTACACAGCAAAATTCTCACAAAAAGAGTTCAGAACTTTGTTACAGCAGTTCTGCATGGTTTTTTATCACTCCAGCACTCAAAATACAAGTTAATGTGGACATAAATGGAGTTCCAATTTCCGCTACCCCCCACTGCAGCGGATATTGTTATGGAAATATTTTTTCCTGGAATATTATTAATTTAAACTTGTGGCTTTCTTTCGGTAAACAAGGTATTTTAAAGACTCATAAAACATTATTTCTCAAAGCAAATAATATCAACTTACCAGCTTACATCGCATACGTTTCAACAACTTTCCACGAGGAATCCCAATCAAAACAATTTATATGCGAAAAAATTTACAAACTTCGTTTCTACAAGTCATTCTCTAGTGCAAACTACTGTTGGGCAAAACAAATGCTTGCTGGTGAACTGGCTAAAGTACACAACTATACATTAACTAGTTATATAAATGACCATTTTAATGACAGTTTCATTTCTCAAGATTTTAGAGCAAATTTGAGGGAAGAGTGGTACGAAGGAATTTATCTGCAATATTTTTCAGGCTGGAACTATCATTATTGTGTCGATTCCAAGTTAAGAAATGAGACTTCTCAGATAGGTTACGATACTTGGATTAAGCCCATGGAGGCCTCAACATGGCTGCTTTTGTTCGTTACTTGGATTTTGAGTTCGGTAATATTTGCCTGCAATAACAAAGATGCGGCAATTTTCCCTTTATCAGCATATTTGATTGAAATAGTGAACAATTTAATAATGTTACTGCATTTGGTACTACGAGCCAACGGAGTAAAGGTTTCCAAAGAAAGGTTTCTTAAAGGTCTTCATTGTATACTGCTTCTGGCTGGTTTGTTTATTTGTATCAGATATGAAAATGAAATTACAAGTGTGGTGACAGTAGAAGAAAAAGTCAAACCCTTTCAAACTTTGGTGGAATTTTTGAATGGCGGATTTAAAATGGTGGAAGGTGACAATAGTGACAAAACAGAATGTCAAACACGAAACAACTCATCAGATAAATATTATTTTTGTGTTGAGAAAAAAGCTCTTAATAATTATGATTATGTAACTCTTAAACTGGGATGGAGGCGTCCAGCAAGGTGGAAGCATTGGTACATGTTTAATAGTAAAGCGGGTTACAAACGTGAATATGGACCAACGTTGGACTGTTTTCATGTACAAGAGGAGGTGGATGCGGTTCCCTGGTTTTTCGTAATTTACATCCCGAATAGATACTGGGTAATGAAAACAGTGGGAAGGGTGCACGAGGGGGGATTTATGACGAAATGGAATGACTGGGCGCAGTTTGCAACTGATAATCTGGAAAGAGATAAGTTTCATCTTCCAGTGAAAGTTAAACAACCGGATGTCATTGAACAATCAAAGTTATGGTCAATTTTAATTTTATGTGGGACAATTTTTGTGATTTCGACCTGTGTGCTTCTTTTAGAAAAATTGGGTATGTTTAGAAACAGAGTAAATGTTCTGAACCATGGAGCTTTATAGGCTGCGACTGCATAATAAAATCTGCGTAGAATATTTTTGGTTTATTACCTGATTTGTGGGTTATGTGATTACAAAAAAAAAATGTTTGAATTTTGAATACTTTACAGAATATGTGAATATTAAATCTTAAAACAACATTCCCTTTCTTGGAAATTCATTCAGCATACATATGTATTATCAATAATTTTAATTAATATTTAATACTGCAACCAGAATAGAGCGGGTGACAGAAATGTATTTATCATTAATTATCATTACTTAAATTATTATTTTTACACTAGTTGCATTTACAGTTTTATATACATTTTAACGTAATTTTAATTTTCAGAGCACAAAAGATAATAATATTTTAAATTTTTTAACTGCAATTAACAAGGTGCGAGTTAATAAATGTATTAGCTTCAAGCGCATCTTCTTTTTGCAACGTTACACAAACAAAGCAAAGTTGAAACACAAACACTACAAATTGTAGTTACCAACATTTTAAATTAAAAATTAACTTTTCAAGACCCCGCATCAGGTAGGTTGCCATGCGTTTACATCTTGTCTTTATCCTTCGCAAATGAAACCATCTTTCCTCCAAACTCATTCTTCTAATTGCCACAATGCATTCAATTCCAAGTACAATGCCGGATGTGCAGTATATTGCCACACACAACCATACCACAGCCCATATTTCCTTCTGCTTTATAGACTCATCATCAACTCTGTCAGCATTTGAATGTAAATAAGGTCTCTCACGTTCCCAAATAATTTCTGCAAAAAATGCCATGTCATTCCACATTGACATAAAGCCCCCTTCGCGTATTCGCTCTACAGTTTGCATCATCCAGTACCTGTTGTTTCTACAAATCAAACCAAACCAAGCCAACACATCAACCTCTTGTTTTACATACATGCATTTCAAGGTTGGTCCATAGTCCCTTTTCCAGTCCATATTATTATGAATTTCATACCAGGCGTTCCACCGAGCTTGTACCCTCCAACCCAACTTTTTTATCACAAAATCGTTATCATTCAAGTTTTGATCTCCCATACAATAGAACCTGTCATCTGTCAAATGATGCTCCTCGCAAGCAACGGTGGAACCTACAAACATTTTATATCCCGAACTAAAATATTGATCCATTGTGGCAAACGGGTTTAATATATCCTCGACTATGATAAGCCCCTTGATATGATTTTGGTATAAATTCCACAACAAGAAGGTTGCAAAGGTGAGCAAAGTAACAAAGTATCCCTCATGTTGCACTTTAGTTGTTGAGCATGCAAGGATAAAGTAGACTTCCACGAGCTGCAACATGAATCTGTAAATCAGAGCAGAAACGCTGACCCAGTTGACCTTGAGAGTATAAAATATTGTTAAAACTAGCCATGATGATAGCAACATTGTCCATGTATTACTACTCATGGGCTTTATCCAAGTGTCGTATCCCAATTGTGCAGTCTTATTTCTTGATTTTGTATCCACGCAATAATGGTAGCTGTAGCCAGAAAAGTATTGCAGGTACATCCCTTCATACAAATCGAGATGAAGATTGTGCGTGTCGTCCTGCCAAATATAGCTGGGAGGACCCCCGACATGATCAATAAATGTTATATTATGAACTTTTCCCAGTTCCCCCACTAGCATTTGTTTTGCCCAGCAGTAGTTAAACTCCGATAATATCCTGTAGGTACGAAACTTGTAGATGATATCACAAGAAAATATTTTATGCTGGCTTTCAGTAAAAAAGTCGGCATAAACGTAGGACATGTAAGCGGGTAATTCAAGATTTGATGCTGTCCAAAAGAAAGTTTTATGCACGTGGAATAATATATCGCTTCTCCCCTTGCCAATCAATGTAATAAGATTATTGCGTTGGTTGTCAGAAGAATGAATGCAATAGCCATTGCAAATGACTTGGCTTTGGGTTAGATCTCCAGTATTTGTCAAAGTTAAAATAACTTTTAAAGCTGGATTGCTCACAAACCGATCGTAGTTTGTACAAAAGGAGAGGTAATAAGAAGAAATATTGTTTCTCTTGTCGCAAGTTTCCACAATTTGTTCAAACTCCCTGTAAATATTAATGTAAAGGATAACAGTTTCCGTTGCCATATAGAGGTACTTCAATGTTGAGAATACTGCGAGTCCATCGTACACCGATGAGGTTATGTAAGCTGCTGACGTTATTATTATGGAACATTTAGTGTATCGGCTGAACCTGTTTTCGAGGATTTCATAATACTCACTTGAAAATTGTACTTGTGGAATAAAATATCCGTTGTTGTGGCTCATTACTGGGGGAACGTTTCCATGAAAATATAAAACGAATTGGTCACCGTTTGCAACCAACGGAGCTAAATATGTTTTTAAAATGTCAATTTCTTCTCCGTTAGCTAAACAGAAGCGAATTAGTAAACTAAATAAAAATGTCACATACATGATTTCCCAATTTATTGACGTAACGTAATACCGCCTGCTTGTGTCATGTATACAGTTTTTGTATACTTCAGGATATTATCCATAATAATTTTCACAGTTTTTTCTTGACGTGGATGGAACTTTAAAAATATTAAAGTGCTTTTTACTGCAGACTCACCACAAAAACTATTTAGGAAATGGATGTTTGGCGTATGGCACAATAAAAATACAATAGGTATAAATTATTCCACGTGTAGCTTATTGATATCATTTTCGGACAGACAAGAAAATTAATTACTTGGTGCTTTGGAAATAAAGTTATTTAAACTACAATAAACGCCCAGTTGTGGGCTTAAGTCATGTTTGATGATTTGCTAGCATGGGACACGTTTCTATACCACTCCACATTATCTGGGGGGATATAATGGTATTGAATATTAAATACAGGAAACAATTCCAGACTTTTTTTGCGCCAGATATAAACAAATACGTAGCTTACATGGTCTATTTTGTATTTATACTAGTTAATTCAAAATAAACCAGTACAACAACCTATGAAGGTGCCAGTTTTCAA
>JAITYZ010003118.1:0-16790 GCA_027744595.1 Paronellides praefectus | reverse complement strand
AAACCAAAGATGAAAGATGTATTTTCTAGAAATAATTGTGAACCTTTCTCACAATTCCATTAATATATTTTATGACATAAAGTTTATGTACTAAAGTATTTCTTAATTTTAAGCTTTTCAGGTAAACCCTTATTCTTTTGTTTCCGGAAGAGAGAAACAACAGCATTATCGCATTACTCATGTGCGTATCAACATCAACTCTACAAAAGGGTTTTATTTTTAGTAAAGTCATATTTACATTTCACTGCACACACTTTCTAGTATACTTTACTTTTTCATGAAAACACGAAAGGGGAGTAAAAAGGGGTCGGTCTTGTATTCAAAGTCAACAAAATTTTCAAATTAAACAAAGGGTAAACCCAACTGAAAGGGAAAAGGAAGCAGCCTATTTCATGTAACAAATTTCATTTCATGTTGTTTGTTTGTTTTATATTTCAAGAAATATTGTTCTAAAGTCAACAAAAGTAGGAATTTTACGTATGCCCAAAGTGGAATGATGTACTTATAATTTTACAATCAAAATTAATCATCCCATTTTTGTTTATTTTCATCGCACTATATCAATCAAAATTAAAAATTTACATGTTATTCCAATTACTTGTATTATAATAAATTTTGAACCATTTATTTTGTTCTTGTACTTGATTTTATATTATTGATAGATGTACCTTTGAACCTATGTATTATTGTAACTTTTATAATTTCACAAGTCGGTGCTCTTGTATTATATATATACAGCCAATAAATAGAACTGTTGCACAACATGTCACAGTCATCAATAAAATAAGCTATTTAAAAACATATGCATGTACTTTGTACCTGTTGTCGAAAACACTCAACATGATAGTCACAGGTATGTACGTCTCTGTTTTACAACAACCAGAATAAAACCAAATTAACTTGTACACAAATACATTTTTCAACAATATCTGACAGGTGCGTAAAACTGTAAAATTCTTATTAGCACTGGAGCATCGTCGCATTTTAAACCCCTAAATATATAAATAAAGTACATAATTGATTTAAATTCTAATTTAATTATTACTACAATTTCCATATATCCAATATCCAATCTCTGTGAAAAAGCAAAGAATAGACACTGCAATCCCAAAAATCACGAGATAAAACACTCCAATCAAATGGTTTAAACTGAGTATGTCGGGATTCTTGCTGTTTTTGTCCCTCCCAAAAACTCCAATTTCCTTTTGCCAGCGAATCTTTGCCCTTTTTATACCCCAAAGATCTTGATCTATCCACTTGCCAGCCTGTCCAGAGTCCACAAGCAATTGAATAACCCTGTCAAAGTTTGGAAGCAAAATAGAGTTTCTCTGAATGGCGAAACCCAAGGGCAAAAACAATGTCTTGTCTTCATCTGCTGTAATCAAAGGACTTTTCCCCTTGACAAATGTCAGGTTTTTGTAAGCAATATAATCACTTGTCCCTTTCCATGTCACACAAGCATATTTAGATTGAAGAGCCTGCTTAAAACAGTCCAGCGCCTTCCTCGACGGTTCCATTTGATCAAATACAGCTTTTAACACTGGGCTCGTAGAGAATTTGAAATGAGCATACAAATTACCCCCTCCCACCATACCCCACTTGTAACCCAATTTCGGATCAATAAGTTGCTTGAAATTTTTTGGTTGAACTTCTCGTACGGGGAAAGCTAACAAGCCAACAATTTTCGAAACATACAAATTACTTAAAATAAGACAGGAAAACAGCCAGATTGACAACAGAACCCTTGCTGGTGTAGCTCTTGGATATGGGATTTCTTTCCCAACCAAAACAAATACGATGCGTATAATTGGCAATGGCCTGTCGTTATCGTAAATAACAAATTTTTGAATAAAACGAAAAGATGCAATGACCGTTCCTAGCGATATCGAAATCGCCAACCAAAGATCCCAGCCAAATGGCCAGGTTATAGCTAGCCAGGAATACGTGAGGTGAGGCTCCCCCACCACAAATGTAGCCCAAATGTACTGGGTTCCTCGGGAAAATCCCATCACTGAATACCTGAAAAGGTTGTAGGAGGTGCTAAGACCAAGATGCGCTTTCCCCTTCAAAATATCCCCCATCACTCCATCCCACATGCCATTTTCCAACATCTTTCCACTGTCGTTTGAGGATGATGGGAATATTTCGTAGGTGTAATTAAAATGAGAAAGCATGTGTTCCAATACACTTTTATGCTGTCCGCGCTTATACTCCCACACGTTTTTACTATTTAGTTTCAACTCGGCAACGAAAAGATATTTCGTTGGAGAACTTACGCTTAAAGTGTGTCCATGACCGTTTTTTGTCCAATCAGAAAATATACTATTTAATGACAGGATTTCGGTTAAATCAACTGATTTGATGTATTCTTTGGAGCAGTAGACACAAATGCTGTGACCACTTAAATGCTGTGTATTGAGGGGTATAAAAAGATTGAATCTAATCCTAGCAGTTGTACTGGAGTAATACACCTCATTTAAAAGTTTGAAAGGAGACAAAAAGATGAAACTATCAAAGTGGGGTTTTGTGGGCGCCATAAAGTTTGTGATGAGCAGTTTTTCGAATTGTTTTAATTTGTGTGTACCATTTACTAGCAACACGACTACCACTGAGCACTGGTAATATTTTCGGGGTGCCACTTGGAAGTGGGAATTGTTGTATTTCGAGACAAGCAAGGATAATTTTGGCTGAAGACGAAGAGAGGAACCAGCTATTGTGTGGAATATAGTAAAATTGTTAGGATGGTCTTCGACCAAGAATATGTCACAGTTTTGGAAATGATCTCTTAGAATTGAGCTGATGATTCTTGTTGGTTCGTTTGAAATAGGAATATCGAAACGGGTTGTACCGGCACTGGTGATTGCAGTTACAAAAATTGTGACGCAAACATGAAAAAATATCATTTTTGGAAAATATATTTTTTCAAGCAGCAATAAAATACAGTACGCTCTGGTCACCTACAGCTTTTCAGTTTGACCTTTGTGACCTACACTTTTGTCTAGTCTTTGTCCATACTTTTGCAACAGAAGTATTCGTGTGGTTTGGCTAACCCTGCGTGCTTGTTTTTTACTGGCCATTATCTATATTGAACCGCTAGAATATCTCGAAAAAACTCGAAATTTCTGTCCATGTTAAATGTAAATGCTTGTATCATTATCAAGTTGGCATATTACGTAACTCACTGAAATTAGATAATTTTTCACTTAATGTCGAGAAATAATGAAAAATTAAAAATGTGGATTTTCTTAAGTTCTTTTTTTTGGATTACGTGTTTATTACTCGCGCGGTCATAGTAGCTTATCTAGCCTAAATTATCTGTTCAATTAAGGATACTCATCATTTATTAATTGCATCAGTCGGATCCTGATAGAGCGGAATGATGACTGATGAAAGGAGAACGGAACAACACATATCAAATAAATTGTAGTAGTTAAATCAATTGACTTTTTTGGTTGCTTTTAAATTTATGAATTGGGCAACAAAAAAGCACTATAAACCCCTTAAATTCTTTACGTTTGCAATTAGTGGTATCACAAGATTAAAACAATTTTTTAAATTGTACTGGACTAATACAAATGAGTTAAAAATTTGTATAACTATATGATTGTGATGTTTTGTTTTATACCAGCAAATTATTATTTTAGTTTAGTTTTTTTAAATGATTTGCTTTTGTTCCATCTAGTAACAATGCTTTTGTGAAACCATTTTAAAACTTGTAGTATTTAGATTCAAAAGCAATAAAATTAGTCTCGGTTGATGAAACGATAAGACCCAATCGAGAATATTTACAGTATCAAGATTGTTATGGTGGCTTAATTCCGGATAAATATATACCTTTCACAATTCCGAAAATGCTTAATTTTTATAAGTAATTTCATTTGGCTTATTTGAAACAATATTGTGCATATGCAAATGGCTTTCCGGTACGCGACATTTATTCGGGCAAACTTATGACCCTGGGCTAATTAGTTGTGTTTGTAACCAGACAAGTGGCAATGAGGAAATGTTTTGAAAAGTTTGCAACTTTCACTTTTTTGGAAAAGCTACGATGATTGTAATCATATCCACAATACAGTTATAATCAATTAAAGTGGATTATCCATTTCAGGATCATAATGTAAATGATTGTTGGGTTCTTTGACATTTTTGATGAATTTCATTGAACACCGCAGTATAAGTGATATATAGATTGAATACGCGATGTTTCAAGTGAGTACTATAAATTAGATTTGCTATAACCAAATTACGAATATGCCACAAAGTAAATATTATGACATGCCATGCCCAAGGTCATAGTGGTTATAGTAGCACATACATATTATGGTCTCTACCAAGTTATTAACCTGTCTAATTTCTTTTTAAATAACTTCATGCACAATTGTTTTGTTTACGTTAAAAAGTTGATACAAAGACTTTCATAATTCATTATAATAATAAAACTAACATCCAATGAAACACTAAAAAGTATTTTGTACAACATTCGTACCTTCAACAGCAAAGGTGTCCGATGTGTAACCAGAGAATTGTAGATTCACAACTTTTTGCTTACATCCTCATTCACATTTTATGTGTGTTTAAATGATATTTTTTTATATAGAATAACATTTTGTAATTGTAACATTTCATGTTACCTAAAAAACATGAAAACTCAACAAACAGTAATACAAAAATTAATTGACGCAAATGGGTTAATAAAACTTTTATTAAACATTCAACACAAAAAAATCCATTAAAATTAATATATTTTTTTGCATTTCCCCCTCTTTATAATGAACCCTGTAATGTGATCTGTGATAAGTAGTACTTTACGAAAAATAGCCTAATAAGCTCATAAAGAAGTCTGTGATAAGGCAATGTGAAATAGATCTATTTCTGCACAAAGCGTACTTCACCAATTCTCCAACAAATGCAAAAACGGCAACAATACTCCCAAAAAAATATATATAAATTAAACCAAGAAGATTATTAAGACTCAACATTTTCTCGTCCTTTTCATCTCCTCCAACTCCTTTATCCACAAATCCTCCCTCACTCTTTTTATTATGCATAGTCTTTTGCCAAGATATTTTCTCTTTATTCAGCACTTTCAAGTCATCCATCGTCCATTTCATAGCCTGACCAGTATCCATAAGCATTTCCACATATCTATTAAAATTGGGTTTGAGGATGGAATTCCTTTGGAGCACTAATCCTTGCGGTACAAACAACGTTTTATCATCATCTGCCGCAATTAATGGACTTTTCCCGTGAACCAACGACAAATTTCGGTAAGCAATGTAGTCTGCCGTTCCTCTCCAAGCAATGCACGCAAAATTACTCTCCAATGCTGACGTAAAGCAATTCACAGCTTCTTTTGGTGGGCTCAAGCTTTCAAAAACTTTTCTTAGGACGGGATTACTGGATGACTCGAAATGATGATACAACGCTCCTCCTGATAAGTCAAAGCCAAAACTGTAATGATAACTGGGATCTATCAATTCCTTAAAACTTTTGGGTTGTTCATGGAACACGGGAAATGCTAAAAGTTCCACAATCTTGCAAACATACACGGTATTCAGTACGAGCGCCATAAGGAGCCAAAAAGCGAGCAGGATTCTCGCAGATAGGGAAATCGGATAGGCAATCTCTTTACCCAAAAGGGTGAAAGCCACTTGCATCATGGAAATCTCAAACTTGTGCTCGTTGTCTATTATGTCTTCCCATCTTGAAATTCCTTTGAATACCAGGATGACTGCCAACAGAGAAATGAATATGGAAATCCATAATGTCGTTTGAAAGGGCCACAAGATAGCTTCGGCAGAAAAGGATTCTTTTGGTTGACCAATCATAAATGTGACCCAAATGTATTCAAAAGCTCTGGTAAACGTGACCAGTCGATAGCGTGATGGGCTGTATGTGGTGGAAACTCCTATATCTGCCACTTCACTCAGTATGTCGCCTATAACGCCGTTCCAACTTCCGTTTGGTAGGGGTTTACCAGAGTCCCCGTTGTTTGAGGGGAAGATGTCGTATGTAAAGTTGAAATGCGGGATTACAGAGTTGAGGATGTATTTGAAGATGCCCCTCTTGCAAAACCAGTCTTTGTTATTCTTTTTGTCCGAATTCCTTGCAAGTTCCACAAGAAATGGGTATTTCATTGGAGATGTAACTTTGAGTGTGTACAAATGGCCGTTTAGGGTCAAGTCTGGAAATATTTTTGAAACAACTGAAGATCTTTGTCGTTTTTCCATTGATTCCAAAAACTTTAATAAATGTATTTTATGATACATTTGACAATGAGACTTTTGTTTGGTTGTACAAAATGGGGAATTTGTTATTCCTACAACAGCAGCTCCCTCCTCCTCCTGTTTTTCACCTTGTTCCTCGTTCATATGAATAGGAATCGCTAGTTTGTACTTTAACTTTTGAGACACAAATTTTGAGCAAAGGATGTTTTGCACTTTGTTTGATAAAGTTATAAAAACGTAATGATCTTTATCTTGATTTGTGGGACCACCGTATCCACCCACAATTGTGGAATGAAATAAGGGCAAACTTAATCTTGCGTTGAGAATAACCGAAATGATCAGAAAGCATTTATATCTGAAACGACCTGCTGAAGAAATTCTTAAAAGTTCTGAGCTACTATTTCCATGTGCTTTTATTAATGGGAGTGAAATGGAGTATCTCACCATTTGTCCGTGACTGTATGCACTGCTGGAACTGGAAACAGCAGCCAAACTTTGGATAACATTGGAATACAAGTTTAACATGCGCTTATTAGTATTCTCCCTTTGAAACTGCATCAGATCGTTTACAAGAAAAATGTCACATTCTTCCAATGAAGAAATAATGGAATTTGAAACAGCCTTAATTGTTTGGTCGACTTGTTGTAAGTCATCTTGTTGCAGAGAGCGTAACCCCGAATGAGCAGTGTTCGTCTTTTGAAAAATGTTTATTAAAATTGGAACAAAAATTAAATTGAGCAGTTTCATTTTCAGTTCAAAAGAGTTACATATATTCAATTTCTAAAACAATTCTGAAATTGGTTATCAATGTTCAATATTGGTTTGTTTTGTTGTTGAAATGAACATTTTTTTTCTTTCTATATATAGCGTATGAATAAACAAAAGTTTGTGATGGATTACCTCATTAATTTTATCATACGGATGGATGATATTGTTAGAGTAAATGTACACGATTTCTCAATAAAAACAGTGTAAACAAACTGACTTGTCCCTAATTGGTCTATAAAACATTGAGGAAATAATAATAATGCATCTTTCCTGGAATTTTTATTGATGTTTTCATTTGTGGTTTGATGGCAAAAACAATAATAAAAACGAAATGGGCAAGCCGCTGTTTAATTATGTACATATGCCTACATCCAAGCGTCAGCTTTGGCTTATTCGTACGAGATAAAAAATATAATAACTTTTCTAAATGCGCATAATACTCCATTATTGAACATGATATACGATTAAAACTTACCTGACTCGAATGCAATGAGCAATGTAATGAGCTAGTAAATTGCCACAGAAAATGGTAGATATTAAATCGATCAAGTTTTTGCAAACGTAATTAAATTGGAAATGGAGGAGTAGAAGTAAATGGAAAACATAATATGCTGCTGTGAAATTGATAATTTATTTTCACGTCATTTTCTACTAATCAATAAGCAAGCGTGCTATTGATGAAATCTTTTTTTGAAATGAATAACTTTGATAAAAAATTTGGTAGATTCGATCAAATATTGGGATTATATAATTATTATTACTACATACGTCAATAATACGGGACCTTGAAACCTTGATGGTGGTCGCAGTTTTTAACAACAACAATAGGTTTAGATTGGGCTGTCACAAGTCATGCTCAATTTTTGAAGTATTATTATGGCTCCATCGTCAACTACTGTGCTACTGGCTACTACAATAATAGTTATGATATGAAATAATATTTGGTAACATTTTACAGCAATTGGAACTTGCAAGAACATTCTTTCTAAACTATGGAGAAAGATGGCTCTTATAAATATGGTATTTTTATGCAAAATATGAATTTAATATTGAAAGTTTGCCACTTCTCTTTTTACTTTCTGCACAAACATAGGTTGTAGTGAAATGCCCTAAAAAGTGAATTTTTGGCACCCCTCAAAAGTGCTTTTTCAGCGAAGAATCCAAAAATTCCAATGATATGACCAGTAAAGTAAATGTAAAAGACACCCAGTATGTTTGACATTTTGAGCATAACGGGTCCATTATCTCCATACTTCACAACTGTCCTATTTAAAAAGTCCAATGATATGACCAGTAAAGTAAATGTAAAAGACACCCAGTATGTTTGACATTTTGAGCATAACGGGTCCATTATCTCCATACTTCACAACTGTCCTATTCAATTCCTCACGCTGCCTCCTCACAAAGTTCCTTTGTAGCTCTTCCAAATCATCCATAATCCACCGGTTCCCTAGCCCAGAATCATATATCATTGAAATGGTTTTATCAAAATTTGGCTTAAACACAGCATTTCTTGGCATCGCTAATCCACAAGGCACAAAGTAGGTTACGTCCGTTGAAACAAGGAGTGGGCTTCTGCCGTCCACAATGGCAAAATTACTCCAGGAGATATAATCGGCTACCTATTAAAACCCAAGAATATGTATCAGATAACTTTTATAACAAGTGTCGCTGTAAACGAAAAAGTAAGTACAGACCGCAGAAAAGGTAGACTCTAACAAATACAAATGTAAAGGCAAAACTATGTTTTTTCATTATTTGCCAAGCTTTTTTTAATGAGCTACCGATTGTTACAGCTTTTTCTATTATTACCCCGAGTGTGCGATGGCGATAGTATTTATTGACAAAAAATAAAATTCTACGAAAATTTGACGACAGGATTTTGAAACAGTCACACCAAACCAAAGCTATATAAACGGAGCAGCCTGTACTTAAATGAAAATTTAAATGCATCCAGAAAACAGAGATATCGGAATATTCATGCTAATTACATCCCTCTAAATTATTTAATAAATAATTCAGGTATTTAGGTATTATCTTACCCCATTCCAAGTGACACAAGCAAATTTGGCCCTTGTTGTCGCCTCAAAACAACTCACAGTTTCTTTAGGTTTTTCAAACTTGCTAAACATTTTCTGAAAAATTGGGTTAGTGGAAGTTTGAAAGTATGCATACAAACTGCCACCAGAAATATCCATTCCAGTGGAATACTCGGACTCGGCCAAATCCTTAAATGTTCTCGGAGGATTGTCATAAGTGGGCAATGCGAGTAATCCAACAATTTTGGAATTATACAGCGAGTTAATGACGAACGCGCAAAGAAACCACACAAACAGCAAGAGTCTGGAACACATGGCATCTGGCTCCCATCGCACATTTTGACCGATAAGAATGAACGCCACTTCAGTAATAAGGTTTTTGTAAAAGCTTGTTTTCCCCTTCTCGCGGGTAAAACATGTCAATTCAAATTTTTCAAATATTTTAAAAGTCAAAATGAGTGCCAAAATTGAAGAGATGACAGCAATCCAAAGCTCTTTAGTAAATGGTAAAAATATTCCTTTCCACGAAAGAAATTGTGTTGGCGGACCAACTGTGAAACCCACCCAAGCATAAAATGCAGCTGTTGAGAAGCCAATGACAAGAAACCGAGCGTGATTTGCTGATGTTGTCAGTGAGAGGTCCGCTTCCCCAGATATGACTTGACCTATTGACCCTGTCCATGTTCCATTTTTGTCTGGTGATCCAGTGTCCCCGTTTGGGCTGGCGAATACAATGTATGTGAAATTATAATGGGGTATGACACTTTCCATAATGGATTTCGTTATGCCACGGATGAGATGCCACTTTCCATCAATTTCTTGAATTTCCGTTGTAAACTTGTACTTTATAGGTGATGATGCCCGCATGGTGTGCCGATTCCCATGTAATGTGAAATCTGGAAAAATACTTTCTCGCAAAGTTGCATTTTCAAAATCAATTCTCACCAGTTCCGACTCTCCTCCAATAGAACAATAAAAACACATTGAAAATCCAGCAACTTTTTGGGAATTTATTGGAATGGCCAGTTTAAACTTTATTTGTTTGCCAAAGGACGAATTTAAAATGGGTATAATATATTTTTCTGATGTGACAAAAATGAAATAATCCTCGTAACATTTGGTGGGTGAGCCAAATTTTCCTATTAATATTTGCTCCAATTTTGCAAGATAATCTTCCCATTCATTTATCATAGCTAATGTGAGAAGACAATGGGAATACTTTCGAATGTGCAAAACAAAGGAATGCGTCTGAATATCAAATGTGTAGAGTGAAAGGGAATATCTTATGGAATCTACAGGAATAAAACTTTCGCCTAATCCATCCCGCACCTTGTTACTTGTATCTTCACACCAGATTATGTCACAGCCACTAAAATATTTTACTAATAATTCTGAAATTTGCTTTTGCCAGACAATCCCAGAAGAAGCAACATTTAACACCACCCGTAACAGCACAATCAAAAATGTAATAATCCTCGTCAGATTTGGTGGGTGAGCCAAATTTTCCTATTAATATTCGCTGCAATTTTGCAAGATAATCTTCCCCTTGATTCATCATAGCTAAGGTGAGAAGACATTGGGAATACTTTCGAATGTGCAAATCAAAGGAAGGCGGCTGAATTCTGAATTTATCAAATGTGTAGAGTGAAAGGGAATATCTTATGAAATCTACAGGAATATAACTTCCGACAAATCCATCCCGCACCTTGTTACTTGTATCTTCACACCAGATTATGTCACAGCCACTAAAATATTTTACTAATAATTCTGAAATTTGCTTTTGCCAGCCAATCCCAAAAGAAGCAACATTTAACACCGGTAGCAGCACCATTAGAGTTACAATACCTATTTTGTAAATCATCATAATTACTTGTTGACACACTGTGCCTACGAATTGGTATAAAATGTGTGTGTAATTCTTCACAAACTGTTAACAGTGGAGAAAGAGAGGGATATTCCTCTGTTAAATTACGCCATTATTAAATTGCAATTACGATGGAGTGTATTTTTTTTAATATTTGTGAAATTGTGATTTTTATAACCAACACGTTTTCGAAAGTTGCACTAACAGCCAAGTTTAACATGACGTCGATTACCTACCACTGACCATGAAACCTGTGTTTTATTATAAAAAATTGACCTTTACTTTTGACTGGAGTGGTTGGAGACTTTATATTGAAGAGCATTAGTGCAAGTGTTCCTAAAGGACCTTGAGCTACATGATGGTCAATGGGTAAAACTCTGTTGCGTATCCAAATCCAAAGGCTGTCAAAAAATGAATTTTTGTCAAAAAGTTGCCGTGAACACGACGTCAGATTGTGGTGAGCAGAATGACAAGTAGTTTTGGATTTTTTTGTACACTAAAAATACTTTATTTAAACATAAATTCACAAAAAAAATAAATAAATACATATCATTATAACTTTATAACCCAAACAATCTCCAAAATATGCTGCGGCTACACATAATTATATAACACGTTGTTATATCATACAACTCATTCATAAATTATTATTATTATATTTTTGCAGCCATACTTTTATCAAAATCAAACAAACTAAAAAGAATACAATGAACTTAACTGACCAGCACTGATAAATTATAGCTTTTCACGGGCATTTTTTAGTTGTTATCAAAATTATACTCTAGATATACAAAGGATAACATTTT
This sequence comes from Paronellides praefectus, assembly GCA_027744595.1. Classification (NCBI taxonomy): domain Eukaryota; kingdom Metazoa; phylum Arthropoda; class Collembola; order Entomobryomorpha; family Paronellidae; genus Paronellides; species Paronellides praefectus. The sequence goes on along the minus strand of JAITYZ010003118.1, from coordinate 5,086 downwards.
TTTTATAAAGGAGGTATAGTGTAATAACAGGTTATTACTACAGACGGACAAATCCACATCACTTAAATAATAGATAAAGGGTAAATCATTTCAAAAAGGTGTTTCATTATATTTTTTTTTAAATAAAACCTACCTACCTGAAATTTATTTAATGAGGTAAATGTTACTTTTTGAACCAGCTTCACAAAACTTTTATACAAAACTTAAATGGAATAACAGCAGCTTTACAATATTTATTTATTTATATTCCAAAATTGGTCTACAATTTTAGAATTTCTGTTGTGCTGTTATCTTTCGTATATTTACTTCAACAATTCTCTTTCTATTCGTCATACATTTTAAATTAATATTCATACTTTATCAGACTTTCTATTCGTTATTATTGCACGCAATACATACAAACAACATACAAAAAAAACATTCATTTTATTGTAAACAGCACAGGGAGTACTACTCCCGTGTCTTTTCTTTAGAAGCTAAACATTCTTGTATGTTTGATACATTTTTTAATTGCTTTTTTGATATCTCTACAATTTTCCCGTTTTACCTTTGCTTGTCTTACTTTTCTTGGAAGATTTCTTTGTACTGGTGCTTCCACTTCTGCCAGCATTGCTAGCGGGATTGCTACTTCCACTGGCGGGAGACGCCCTTTCTCGGTTATAGAATGAGCTTTCAGGTCCTACTGGTCTATGAACAAAAGCACTAGCAGGTGGTGGACCATTCCCATCTTTTGAAGGATCATAACCAGAAGATGGTCTTTTGAACAAATTGGAAAGAGCCGGAAGTGGATTTAGATTGAACAAGCCACTTCCACTAAGGGAACCACCAGAAAGACCAGAAAGGCCAGACGGTTGAGAAGCAAAGTGCTCGAACCGTTGTTGATGTGGTTGTGTCTTTTGATGCCTGTCTTGATTTGGTGGTGGAAGGTATCCAGATGATGGAGGTGGATGATGTGGGTCTGGCATTTCTAGAGAAGCTGATGATGAGAATGAGGATGATGAGCCTAGTCCGGAAAATCCGCCAAGGCCTGCTGCACCTCCACCAAAGTTTCCAAGTGGGCCAGGGTTCAGTTTGAATTTAAATGGTAGAGATGAAAGGGCGGATGCTGCAGAGCCTCCGATAGAACTTCCAGATGAACTTGGTGCTGACGTGGGTCCATAACCAGATCTCAGTGGAGTGTAGGAGCCAGGTAGATTAGCATCGCTTGGTGGAGCAGGTCCATATGGGTTTATAAATTGGAATTTGAATCGGTTTCCAATCAAACTTGTTGTTTTTTTCATGTTGGACTGATCATGATCAGGCTTTGGTGCCAGGGGTCTGCCACCAATCTCCATCATGAATTGTTTTCTCCGAGTGTCTGCACTAACGTCTTCCTCCTCAGATGAGCCTTTCTTTGCTGGTTTCTTTTTGGTTTTCTTTGTCTTGGATTTTGGCTTGGCCGCTTTCTTGTCTCCATTCTTTTCAGCTTTGGTCGAGGCTGAGGCAGGTTCAGCAACATCTGCCATAATCTCTTCTTGGTCTTTATCAGAATTTGTTTTAGCTTTGGACTTTGATTTAGACCGCTTTGGTTTTGAAAGATTCTCGTCATCAACTTCATCGTCCGCATCATTTTCATTTGATGCGGAGGATGATGTAGCTCTAATTTTCCCATGATAATGGAAAGTCGTCGAAGTACCTTGTCCACCCACACCCACTTCTTCGTCATCTTCCTCCTCATCCTCCTCGTCGAGATCATCAGCTTCATCATCAATATCGTCTGATGCAATGTCAGCGGCATGCAGAGCTCCTCCACCTGCTCTTGTCTTTTCTTTTTTCTTGAGCTTTTGCAGAGGCTTGTAGTATTTCGCTCCTGTCGTAGCGAAATTTAATTTAGTCCAAATGGCATCCACTCCTTCGTTCTCATCATCAAAGAATTGATTTGAATTGACTTTTTTCTTTTTGGGTACAGAGGCTTCAACTTTAGTATCAGCAAGAGGATCTTGTTGCTCATCTTCTTCCAACTCTTCAAGCTCTTCTTTCAATTTCTTCCTTTTTTCTTTATCCTTTTTTCTTGTTTTTGTAGCGGGGGGCACTTGAAGCTCCTGTCGTTTCTTCAGGTCGTTCTGTGGTTGTGGCTCTCTTTATCACCTGCTCTTGCTCTCCAGCATCCGAGTTTCCAATGAGCTCAACAGGCACAACCTTGTTAATGTCTTCAGACCCTTCATCATCTTCCCCATTTGAATCAGGTTTTTTGTATGGCGAGGTTTTATAAGTAATTTTCCCTTTAGGGAATACAGGACTTCGAGTTGTACTAGTAGTTGTGGTTGGGGCTGGCGTCGCTGGCCTCTTTGGCCTTTGTTGGACACCTGGAGGTTGTGAGGGTCTTCGGTTTTGCTGCTGATTTTGATTTTGATTCTGGGATGGATATCTTTTCTGTTTCTGATTATTACCTTCAGGTCGTGGCCTTGGTGGTGATCTGTGGGGACCACCATCATTATTATTATTAGGTCGTGGCCTTGGTGGATGTCTGTGAGGACCTCCATCATCATTTTCAGGTCTTGAGAATGGCTTTGGTTGTGGTCGTGTTCTCCGGTTCCATGGTTGATGGCTGTAACTATTTCCTCCACTTTGTCCTGGCCGCCAGGGTTTATCAGGATTGTAGTCGTAATTAAAATTTTCATCAACACCCTGATGGAAACCTAAGGGTTTCTTTGATAGCGGAGCAGGTCCAAATAATTCTTCCAGTTCATCATCCCCTTTGTTTGTATTTTTGAAGGGGAACGCCGGCTCCTCATGGGAAAACAGCTCTGCGGACTCTGGTTTCCGAGCTGGAGGCCGTGGTCTTGGACGGTTTTGAGGTTTATGTTGGAATGGTGCAGGGGAAGGTTCATTTCTCCGATTTGAATTCGTTGGCCACATCGAACCAGGACCGGGTGGCAGGGGAACGTTTGAGGAAATCTTTTGTGCTTCCTTCTTCCTCAACTTTTCCCGAAGTTGCTTAAAACTGAACGGACAGCCTTCAATGGACTGACATTGCCGTACCGTTTGTAACTTTTGTCCAAGATTTTCTACTATCCTTCTAGCCCTCGCAATTCTCTAAGGAAAACGGATGCACAAACAAACAAAAAGCATTACAGAAACACAATCTCTGAGTCAACATTTTTTTTGTTAAAAAGTTGTTAGCAAAATCTGTCATTTCATCCTCATCATCATGCCTTTATGTGAGTGGTATTAGTAATTTAAAGCCCCATTACATTTCCGGTAGAAACCTTTTCAAAAGCTCCTTTCCTTGTCCGATTCTTTCCCAAATCTTCCGGCTTAGCCACATCAACCAGGGCCAAGTCAAACAGCTGAAAGCTAGGTGCAGTAGAGCCCACTCGTGAAGAATTCAACGGTTTCCGTCTAGTATTGATTCGGGTTGGCTTCCCGTCATCCTCATTGCTGTAGTCATCGTACGTCTCGATGCTCTCTTTGCTTTGAAACTCCTCATCAAGTCTAAAAAAACACGTCATCACAAATGTGATATAAAATTTAAATTATTTAAATGTTCCCTATCGTACATTGTACCGCACCCCACCACCACCACCAACATAACACGAGCCGACTAAAAAAAATCCTACTCTGTATAATTATCCGAGAGCTCATTTCCGACGGAAGCCCACGAGACGGAGGAGCTTTGACTCTGGCTTTAAATAAATCATAATTAATACAAACTTTGCAAACTCATAAAATAATGCGGGAAAAGTTTATTCATTTGTTTCAAGCAGTCTATAAATAAATATATCATTAATTACTATAAATTATCATGTACTACTCTTTTGTCAAACAGTAAACAAAACTATTTTTAGATTCGCTTAATTATAATGAGTTTATTCATTTGACTCCTTCGAAAGACCTACGCAATGTTTTCTTCAAAGAAATCGAAAGGACTGTCTGATAAAAAGTCTCACACGATCCCCTGCGTAAACAATCAACTCCTCTTGCATCTCTCCTTCTTAATAAAGTATTTCTGTACATTTCTTCAATTTCTTGTCCTTTTACAAAGGAATATTAGGAAAAAAGTGTGTGAGCCTGTCTCACTTTCTCTTGCACAGCCAAGCCTTCTCTCGTTCCTCTTACGAATACTAATAATGTTACCGATAATCTTTGTATTAAAGACAAAGTGGTAAATCATGTCGTATATCATTTGTGGCAGTGCGTGGAATCATCTCATTTCATTCAATTCTCTATATAACTTGTTGCTCCTTCTTCTTTTTTTGCATTTCTCATCATAATCAAATGCATACATATGTGACCGGAAGCAATATTTCCGTGTAAAGTAAAGTAATAATCAGTCTAGAAGACTGAGTTCTACAACTTGTCAGGTGCAAGCAAGAGCAAAAAAGTATGATTTTGTTAAAATCTCTTACATGTATTTATCAACATGTTAAAAGGTTGAATATCAAAGCAAGTGCGTTGTGCGTCGTCCCATTTTACAACTCAAGCAACATTGTCAATACACCTGCGCACCTTAACGAAGCATAAGTTTATATATCGTGTAGTTAACCAATATGATCCCTTATTAGTAAACTTCCACAACAAAATTCTCACTGACTGTAGTTTAATCTAAGTAAAATGGTATGTACATCCCCATATACTTACATATATACAGATAACCACTAAACCTATACTTTTGCTATCTGCCATTGTATTAATTTCTGAGAAAGCAAAATGTAAAAAACTCATCGCGTGGTTGCGTTTTTCTGCGGCTCAAAATTCATCAGCAACAGTACTGATGTTATAAACATAAACAATGGGCATGAAGAACCGGTTCTGTTTGTTTTTGTCTTATTAACTCACTGACTGACTGACTAGTGCAAACAAAGTTCAATACTAAAAGGAGAAGTGAGAACATTGAAAATATGAAAATTGTTTTAAAAAATCACATAGAGCACTTTTGAAAGGATCTAGCCGTCGTCGTCGTCGTCATAATCTCATAATAATAACATTTTTGCTATTGCATATGAGTAGAGAATGAACCCTTGAACCTGACCATTAATTGTGACCACACAAAAGACTACACAAGACAGAGCACCAGACAATTAAAGGCATGCCTTAAAAAAGTAAC
>JAITYZ010003117.1:0-15728 GCA_027744595.1 Paronellides praefectus | reverse complement strand
TTTTGGAGGGGCTGCTGTTGGCCAGCAGGTCCAATTATCGTACCATCACTGTTAATAACACTAGGTATAGCTGTAACGCCAGGCAAAAACAGACCACTGGTAGGATTGGAAGACTGTGATATTGAAGGTTGTATTAAAGCAACTCCGTTTGTAATGACCAAAGGTAATGCAGGAATTCCCAAACCGGCAGCATTTATGCACTGGAGTGATTGAAATGTCACTCCATTTCCTAAAACGGGATTTTCATGAGGATTCAATTTCAGACCATTAGTTGCTAAATTGGGCAACGATGAAATAGTTGTCTGTGGTTTTGGTGCAAGTACAGGCAAAACTTTTGGAGGAACTGATTTTGTGATCCAACTGGAAGCTGCTAACGTACGGCTAGCTGTTGATTGCACAGGGGAAGCTGGCGATGATGACCTCGATGATGATGATGTCGATGATTTTGTGTCATCATTACTATTACCAAGCTTTTCACTTTTCTCCTTTTCCTGCTTCTCAGTCTCTGCTCGCTTTTGATTCTTTTGATCAACATAGGCTTCCAATCGCTGTTGAAGTGTACGTGGGTCAATGACATAAATCTTAACTGGTCGGACAGGAGGCTTGGTGGCTCCATTTCGAGCCTTTCCAAGTGCTGATGGCTTCCTGTGTTGTTGAGATTGAGTTTGATGAGTAGAAGCCAAGCTTCTTTCGCTGGCTATCATTTGCGGTGAGGTTGATGGAAGTGTTGTATGACATTCGTCTAAAATACTAGAAAGATGTTTTTTAAATTAAGTTCTACTGTTGTTACTGAGTCTTCAACTTTTATTGTTGTTTGTGAGTTTATTTTCCTCCTTTATTTTAAACAGTCAAGTTTTTTTTAGAATCAAGAGTAATTGTCCTCATATCTTTTAATCTTTCCAGTAAATTGTCACTTTCAGTCCAGCTTGAAATCTGTATAAAAATATATTTTTTAGAATTATTAGATTCGCTATCAATTTAGAACAAGTTTATATGTTATGGGCATTTTGAAACTCAGTTTGTTGTTGAGCACGTGAACATATATACCAACGTTTGAAAATATCTTTTTATTATTATTACATGACAGCAGTACAGGTGCTTTTTTACATGCTTGACCACCTAGATTTTCACACTTTCTCTAGACCTGTTGAGTGGCCACAGCTTAAATTTCTTGTATTTCTTGAAGGGTACAAGACAACCGGTGACAATAAATACAAATTAATATTTCATTCTATATTTTCCCCCATGAATCGCAAAATGTCTTTAGCACAATTTTCTTTCAAGTGTACTTTTACTGTGCATGTTTAGCTATGTAATATGATGCCTATATGAAAGTAATAGATACATACTTTTTTAGTATAAATTTTTACCTTTTTTGCATGTAATTTTCTTCTCGTGAAAAGAAATTTATCTCACTGTTGACTTTGCTGGGACGGTGAGAAATTAAAATTATACAGTCGTGTTCCTTTGTATGTCATCTTCACTGACAGTGGCAAAAAAGTGTGTAGTGTAACAAAATAATTATTGGGAGCTACATCAACTTTACCAACAAATTTGGTAATTGATTTTGTTTGATGACACAACAATATATAGCGGAGCTCTCCGAATAAACGAAGAATTTTCGGATGTTTTTATGTGCTTGTGTACTTTCCGGAAAATTGAAATTACAGTATCCTATATGGCTTGTTGTATATATAACATATATAAAAAAACATCATCATAAAATTCCCTATAATCTTAATAGGCATAATAGGCAACCATGCATGCCAGAGAGATGGTAAGAGTGGGTTAAGTAATAAGCACTTTTGCCTTTTTATGCCTCTGCAATACATACAATACATATTTGGTATTTTGGATTCTTATATCCTTGCCTATCCAAATATAAAGCTCTATAAAAAATGCTACATAATATATACCTTCAAATGATACATATATTCTGGTCGTATTGCACTACTCACGTTACTCACGTAGCACAAATATTTTGGATATTCTTTTCATCTTACCCCATCATCTTTTCACATTCTGATTTTACATACATGGATTTAACTACTGCAATGGACTTCCTCAACTCTTCTCATCAAAGTCATACAATTGTTTTTCTTAATTATTGTGCTTTGTATAAAAAGTATCTATTAAACTATTAACTGAACAAAAGATGCAAGATGTCGGTTAAAAATAATATGCATATAGTTTATAATTTACAAAATTAGTAAAATTAAACTTTGCACATGAATTGCTTATATGATGATATGCTTCAAAATGACCATGATCATCATAGAATACTTGACTATTTATATAGCATAAAATGTTAAACATTCATGAATGAAAAAATCGTTAATAAATTAACGGTTTTTTAACCGAACAAAGCCGCAGGGTGTTAATCCTTTTTGCTTGTGAATTTCATTTTTATCGGCTTTTTTAAATGCAGGAAATGTCCTACCGCTGCTTAGAGTGATATCAATGGTTTGCCCACTGCATATAATACTGTAGCGTTAAAAAATCCCCACTTCCATGATATAATATGCTTTCCCTTTTAAATTGATGGTGTGTTAGGGTAGAATAGGAGGAGCAATGCATTGGTGGGGTTAAATTGATATACACGGCTCAGCTCATACAGCCGGCCATACGGCATATTATAAAAGGCTGCTGATGATGGTTTGTTGAGCTGCTGAAGTGTTGTTTATATTACAAAAATAGATGGACACGTTGACATTTCTTATTTCTCATCATCCAAACCCTTTCATATTTTGCTACCCATTTCTCCGTGAATGCTAATTTATCCAGGTGTTTCGAGTAATATTTTGATAAATTAGCTAAACTTTTTGGTTTGGAAATTGTCCGCCTTATAAAAGTTTGTGTAAGTTAAAGCGGTGCAAGGTGACATCTGACATCCGGCGTAGCTAAAGGGGAGTAAATCAAAGTATCAAGATGGAAATATTGTTTAGATTGCCGTTTTCTGTGCTAGCTGTTCCAAATTTAAAGATCCGAAAACCATCATGGCTTGTCCAGCCATCAGCCATGGTTGTTTTCTCATTGGCACTTTTCACCTATTTTCTAATTACTGCAGGTAATAAGCATTTTTGTATTGAGATTGTTTTTTAAACGTGTTTAATTTTGTTATATACCTATATCTTTACTTTAAGGTTACTAATAATTAATTTTGTTTTGCTTTTTTACCAATCCTTCCTTAGGAATAATTTATGATGTCATTGTCGAGCCACCTGGTGTTGGAAGCACCGTGGATGATCGTGGCGTTTCCAGACCTGTATGATAATACTTTTGTATTATTTTTTGATGTAGTACATATTTTGTTATCGAGGTAGTATCGGAAGTCGTTAAATTTTCCTCTTTTGCAACTATAGACATCTTCACAGGGTTTCAAGACTCACAGCAGCTTAGGCTACTATTTAATGACATCCGTTGGATTTATTTGTGTTCTAGTCTCGGTTCTAGCCACTTACATCTTCATGAGAATAAAACTACCGTACGTATTACACATTATTGATTATTATTATTATGAAAGGAATTTCATTGAATTTTGCTCTAGGCAATGGCGATAAAAGTGATAAGTGAGTTTGAGTTTGCTAAACATTTGCCTTCTTTCTTATCTGTCTTTTTGCAGGGGATATTATTTGCACCCGTAAATAATGGTTTTTGATTGGAATAATTGGAGCAGATGTGGTTGAATGATATTCCTGGAGACTTTCTTGAATATATGTATCTTAATGACTTTGTATTTACAGTCTTACCATAATCGAATATACTTATTTATTTCTATTAATTGTTTTCAATACTTTATCATTGTTATGAATAATCAAATAAACTAGTTTTTAAAAGGAGCTTTTGGAGTTTGATAAATTGGAGTTTAAAGACAAATTAGTCAATTTTTTTTTAAACATTTAAATGCTTTATATAAGGCTTCTTCCATTCAAAATGTGAAACGACCACTGCGTCATGCACTACCTTAACTTTGACACATGTTGCGGATGGTAAAGAAATGGGCGTNTCATGCACTACCTTAACTTTGACACATGTTGCGGATGGTAAAGAAATGGGCGTTTTAAAACAAAAATTTCGAAGCTTTTACACGCTATAACTCAACATCTTTTATTAGCATAGCATATTAGGTATATAAATATATTTATAAAAACGAAATATTTACCTTGTTAAATAGAAATTATGTTCGCACAAACAAGAGAAAACAAGAGGTTTATGAAAGGATGTCAAAATTATACATTTGCAACTTTATGTCTTAACTAAAATTGCAGAGTTAAAAAAATCAATTAAATTCAAGCCTTTAACAAATTTTCACCCAATAAAAAGTAAAAACTTTCACAAGATAATGCTACACCATAGTGTCTCCGTCATTATCCTCGGAGGAATACATGAAAATTAGCCAAGAAAATGGGATTAAGAGTACAAAATCCACTCCTGTAACAATAAGAAGTGCAGTGATCGCGTCATTGATTTCAAGCTCATTTGTGATGATACATAAAAAGGCACCTCCAACAGCAAACATGATGATTACGTGTCCAATAACCCATATTCTTGCGATTGATCTTCCATCCTACAAAAAGTTTCATGAATTGATAAAATTATTAAATTAAAAAACGCGATCTGTAATTTTTACAATACTTTTCCATAATCAAATCCAGATTATTATGCATTTACCTTCACCAACGCCAACAGCAGCCACATTGATAGAAAAAACTGCAAAATTCCTCCAACAAAGCCAGTTGCACTGCACGATGTAAGAATCCGATAAATAACCTCCAAATCATATAACCCAGTAGTGCCTCCAAAGAAAGTGTTAACCTGTGACAAAAGGGTAGTTGCGGTCTGTAAGGTCGGATTTCTCCAGTCTTGAATGGCTTTGTGAAGGACCCACCCACATGTACCCATAACACAGGCAGCCAAAAACTACAATTCAAATAAGAATTCATATCCATTCATTCAATTCCAACAATTACGCCATGTACTTATACACCTGAACAATTTTCATATGAATTACTCACCACAGCCAATAATGCTACAAATCGAGCCCTGCAAATCATTTTTCCACAACATGTTCTTGAGTCGCCGTCAGACATTCTACGTTGATGTCTTGGATGAGGGATATGATTATTATTAGGATGTTGCCATTGTACAGGGCCAACAGGGGTAGTAGGTCGCGACTTTTTCAAAGTGCTTTCTTCCATTTTAATTTTTCCAGATCCAATACACTTTTTCACTCGATTTTTATAACAAGAACTAAAACTTTTTTCACATTCAACGAAACGACAAAAGTAAGTATTGCTTCAGACAACCGTGGAATTTGTTTTATTTTTTAAATTATTATTTGGATATGTGTGCTTTATTTTATTACACACCACCTCATTGTCAGGGATTGTTTTTTTATACAACGCCAATATTTTATGGTTTCCCTTTTCCTCTTAAAAAAAATGTTTCGCTTCGCCGTTTAAAAAAAAGTCTGCTTCCACTTCACATTCCAATCACACATTTGTCGTGTAAGTCACTGCGTTGTAGTATTTCCCCTGCTACACAAAATGGCTCAGACGCTGTGTGTGAGTCATCATGATTCTCTTCATATTATGTATCACCGAATTAGTTAAAGCCTTTATGTGAAATAATCTTACCACTGGTAAGTTACCAGTGCGTTTTGCTCTGTACATACATGAATTTCACAATCATAACTACAAGAATGACTTATGTGTTCCCGAGTTGAGCCCCTCTCTCCTCCTCAATTTGTTATTATTACTCATAGCCCGACCATACGCACATCATCATCATAATAACTGCGCTGCTAATGCAGCAGGCAAGAGGAGGAGGATACTGTTGTTGACTGTATTGTAAATGAATATGACTAGCCTGTTTTTAAATGTCGTTAAATGCTACTGAAACCGTGTCTTATGCTTCTGTTGGTTGTAGTGCTTACTAAAGGCTTGGACTCATGCAACACAACAACACGGTGCGACATCTTAAACTTTATAACTACAATCGTAAAAGTAGACACTTGACTCCAAAAGCCTTACCAAACATGCGCATGCCACTATATACCACCACCTGCGTAGAATAACCTTCAAATAAAATCTCTCCGAACTTTGCCATCATCATAATAGTCATCATCACTCATTATCGTCATAATATATCATAGAAGAATGGATACGAACAAGCATCAAAAATTGCTAATGAGTATAGTGTGAGCTATACCAAAAGTAATCATTTTTCTCAAAGATACACCATTTTTGAAGTAGGCGAAAAATGGTTAGTAAGCATCAAAATAATTATGACTAATTAGATCTAGTACACAAGATGACAAGAGGATCTTCTTGCTATTAAAGTGCGTGTGAATGTGAATGAACGCCGAATCGGACCAAAGGAAAAGCACTTCATTCAATTCACAGCGTAGTAAATAGGGCAGTTATACCTAAGCCTAATATCATGGAATTATTTTATGAATTCATCGCACGGTTTGTTGTGTTTAGGCTGTCAAGGTTCACACTACATATATACCTACTATATAGGTATACTTTACATTATTATTATTATTATTAGGAAATCTTTATTCAATGCCTTCAATTTATCAAGTATTCACATTACAGGACTCAGCCACTTTAGAACAAGTTTTTCGCTGGTTAACATTGACACCTTGAAATCGTTTTAACAAGGAGGTGACATAAGAAATGGAACATGATGTAACACATGCATGAACCTTTATTATTGTGGGCGGATATTTAAGTTAAAAATTAATATTTAGAGTTTTTCGTTTCTCACCGAAAACTACAATATTTTTCGTTACTAATGAGAGCTTTCATTAATCTTCTACTGCATGTACCTTTGATAGTGTGTAATCTCTTGTATGTACAATAATATTTCATATTACATTTCCTGCTCGTTGTCAAAAGCAGTTTGAAATGCTCGATCCACTTGATGAACAGACAAATAGGTTTCATATTATAATTTGAATGTGAAGATAATGTAATTGTTCTCATCATCACACCTTTTTCAAATGCCTCTTGTACCCTGAAAGGAAGATGCTCTTAAAAAGCCTGTTTATGTAATGCATATCAGCATATATCCTCTGTATCACTAAGATTCTACCAAAAGTTCTGTTATGATCATTGATCTGTCATACCAAAAACAACATTATATTAGCTGGAGAGGAGAACGAATGTAAGAAAAGACAGGATGCACAATCATTATTTCCAATGATAAGTAGAATGGTTTCAAGGGACCGGACGTAATATATTTATATAATGTATTGTCTTGGTACATACCTTGCATTTGCATGTGAAACTGGAAGAGCGTCTGGCTACAATTTTCTACCATCCAAAATTTCGAAATGAAAAATCTAAAATTACAACATGTATGTGTACCGTAGAGATATGCTGTAATCCAATTTTTAAAAACTTGAAACGATAAATAAATTATCCCCGTCTTAATATAAATGAATGTATGGACATTGGTTTTTGAGATCGGACATATCATAGGTAAACCTCTTTTTTAAGGTTGCAAAATTACAATAAAAGTTACTTAAAACGATGATGTTAAAGCATGAAAAATGCAATTTATACAGTTTAATTCACGTTAATAATAATCATAAAATAATGGTGTAACGGAGCAAGTTTTGTTGTTGGTTATGTGAAGTGGAGTGGAATTCGCAAAGCTGGAGTCTGCTGTATTAAACTTGGCAAAAATTATACCTTTCTCTCTCATGTCATTTTACACCCTTTTCTCATGTTGTGCATCACGTTTCAGCAAAACTTTAAAAAAAAATGGACGGACGGATGCGCATTGTTGGTGTACGTCGTACGTGTCGTTTAGCTATTTAATATATTTTTTTAAACAAAAACAATAAATTTTAACTGTTCATAGAAGGTGAATATTGATGTAAAAATGAGTTTACGATCTATTGTTTATATCGATACTGATGTAATAATAGTGGCATATGGTTATATGTATACCTATATTTTCTAGCTTCATAGCTTCAGCTTGATGACGGTGACGACGAAAAGCTGAAGGGAGGCGACAACAACAATCATATTTGGGACCTTTGCACTTTTCGTTCCATGATTTCCTATAAAATTTTAAAAACACACCTGTCCCTGTCATAAATAACTGTTGTCATCAACTCACAAACACATACACACTATAGCTTCAGTTTAAACGCAAAAATGTGCCATATGTAAGCATAAAATGACGAATTTGTGCTGTGAAATAAGACGTAGCAAAGATAGTAAAAAGGATTTTTTTTGTTTGAATAAAATATTTTTAATAACAATAATTGTCAGCATGTAGGTATATTAATATTCCGCAAGCCGTGCCACCCTCTATACCTATTTAATATTAGGAACTGGCATACATTATCACGTCAATAAAAAAAGTGAAGGATGAACGTGAACATAAATGGTGTTTAAAATATGGCTGCTAATATATATGTCATCATCATCATATCACTAGAGAAGAGCTCGTCTTAATATTTGAACAACTACTCCACTTTAAAAACACATACATTATTATTATTATTACATATCTAGGTATATATGATGTTGTGTATTAGCAATTTCTTTCTTTAGAATTGGTCTCATCAAGTGGAAATAATAACTTAAAGGAATGCATAATTAAATAGTGTGTAGTATGTGGTATACATGGTTTATGAATGATAAAAACCTGCTGAAAAAAAACCACTTGAATTTATATTTTTTTTAGTTACATCTTGGGTCTGGGTCTCTGGGACATAGTCAGCTTAACAAGTGTATATTATTGGCGTAAAATGGTGTGTGTTTGGACTCAGGTATGAATTTATATTTGGCAAAGCTTTAAAAAAATATCGTATATAGCATGTGTCACGATGCATCTTGCATACTAGAACAAATTACTACCGCAAGGGGATTGTAAAACTAACTGGGTGGATAGGGGCTAATTGATGCAAAAGAAAATATTTTAGCGACAACAAGCAATGCGTGGTTTGGTGAGTAATTTAGGGACGCCATGCATCAAAGGATGGATTATGATGTTATGTGAAATGTGCACAATTCTGTGATTCATCTCGTAAGTTCCTTTCCTTAGTCCATGTTGTTGTCGGTATGTTTTGTCGCCAACGCTCGGTATAATCTATGTAGGTTTTGCTATTGCCATTTAAATTTAAGATTACATTTGAATTTAAGATATGATTCGAGTGAGTGGCAGGCTTTAAATCATTGACTCGATTTATTTTAATGAAATGTCCACTTTTAAATATATTTTTAAAGGAAATGTAAGTTGCAAACAACCGAACAAATATTGAGGACACATTACTCATGTAAATTGAATAACCAGATTTGAACGAAAGGTACGATGTGCTGGACTAGCCACAGGGTAAATGGTTGAATTTTAATGTATTATGGACAGTGTCCAGATCATTTTTAATAAATTAAAGACCAGCCCGATTTAAATGAATATTCTGATCTTAATTAATTATAAAACATAAATGAATATTCTGTTGGTTGACATTCTTTAGCGTATTGTTATGTTTTATTGAATGTAATCTGTTCTATAAATAATACACATTTTTTTGTATCAACAAATATATTACAAACAATATACAAGTGACCAACTGCATTTTTACAAGGCACCAATGCCAAATACGATGACACCAAAACACTTTTTTTGTCACTTCTAAAACTATTTACATAAAAGTTACTCAATCATTATTTGTAAAGATACATTTATAATTTACAAACTAACACTTTGTCAATGGATAAATATTATTTTTTTAAACTGTAAGTTGTGAACGAGTGGCAGGATACAAACAAACAAGATTTTCTAAAACGCTTAGGGAAGGTGTGAATTTTTTTTCTTTGGATTTTCGTTTTCACTATTATTCTGTAGATAGTGTTATGAGCTCATATTATGCAGCCCACATATTACATGTATGTAAAAACCCCACATTATCAGTATATGAATTTTAAAAGTTACAAAAATCCTCTATCAAGTTAATTATGTTTTCATTGAGTAACAAACTAGTGGTAAAAAATACTTGATGGTTAGGTATATTAAGATATTTTTGGCACAGTTTAAGTTCCCACTTTCCATTAACTTAAAATTTGCCATTCACTGAAAGTACATGAAATTAAAAAAGCTAAGATCGATACGTGTATTTTGTATTGTGCTTAAATTTTATAACGCGCAACCATTCTATTGCATAACAGATCGAGGTTATAACATGGTAGTTAAAGGGCCACCTTTAAATTAAAACTTGTACATGATATCATCATCATCATATTTAGTAACTTTAAAAGCTATTTATGTCATATTGTGAACAAAATTGAAGAAAAAACCCGAGATGAGAATATGAATACAATGAAAATTTGATAGAAAGTAAATATTGAACTGAAAGCATAAAACTTAATTATTTGAAATACAATTTATTAAATTTAAACATCAGATTCTCTGCTTCCCTTTTCTGCATATGCATACACAACCCACACGAAATATATTAAAAGAACAAAGTCGGTACCGGACACGACTAGGAAGACATAAATGGGGGTGTTCATCTGAAGCTCATTGGTGATAATACACAGGAAGCCTCCACCGATTGCGCACATTACCAGTAAATGAATCCATACCCAGAATTTTGCCATTGTACGCCCACCCTAAAAAAATGTAAGAAAGAAGTCGATATAAATGTTGAATTTTATTATAAATGTAGCTTCCGTATTCTCATTGGTGATTGGGGGAATGTGATACAGAATTTGGAATTTGCTTTTTACTTTCACCGACCGACTACTAATATCAGTTTATCATCAAATATAACCATTATAAAAGACGTATGAACTTTTATTATTGGAGATGGTTCACATTGCCTTCACTTATCTTGTCAATGTATTTGTACAGTACATATTGGGTATAAACTGAATGAGATGGAAAATGGTTTAAAGATACATGAATAATGTAGGTTAGTAGAAGTAAACACTCTTAACTTCAAAACTCATACGTGTGGTGTTGTTGTAAGGATAAAAGGAAACGGTATATTTTTGTGAAGAGCAATGCAGAGTGCATTGACATCACCTGAAGTCTTCATGTATTTAAGTACGGACATACACGTGTTGATTTTAATTGTGCTAATCACTTTACACGCATAAATCTTTTATACGCACATTTTCGCTTTAAAATATTCATGCATACGTAACTGGGAAGAACATATGAACTTAACTTGTAAGTATGTTGGCTTTGTTTTTAAAAGCCAACATTAACGGATAGCTAGCAGCTTCCTTCCAAATAAGCTCCTTCTTCTTCTCAAATCTCATTATAATTCATTAAAAGAATATTTTTGTTTACTTATCGACTTCCTTACCCTAGAAGCTGCAAGGAGTAGCCAGAATGACATGATAAACTGGACAAATCCTCCAACAAGTGCAACAGCACTGCACGTGGTTATGATTCGATAGATGACATCTAGATCATATAATCCCGTGGTTCCTCCGAAAAAGGTATTCACTTGAGATAGTAGTGTTGAGGCTCGTTTTTAGTGTAGGATTTCTCCATGCTTGGATTGCTCTGTGTAAAATCCAGCTACTGGTCGCACCCACTCCTACTCCAATGAACTGCAAAATAGGTAATTAATTAATTATTGTGCAATGTAAATATTTTGTTATATAAGCATATCAATTCTTCTACAAGTAATTTTCATTATTTTCACTATATCGATATTATGAAACAATATTCCTCTCCATCCTTATCATTATCATCCTACAATTCATAATGCGTGAGATAAGCATATTTATAATGGTAATCTAAAAAATGCTAAGCCCTGCTCATACGTAACTCATTCGGTTTTATAATAATTAAAGATGCTCTTCTTTTTCTTTGTTGTTCTAATATTGTATCATTTTGCAGGGGATATTGAACTGCATATTGCACAGTGAAGTATATGTAATAATATGAAATGCCGATTGTATACTTACAGAGCTTAAAAAATCAAAAGTGATCAGTGATCATACCTATATATAGCGCAATATTGCTAAATAGCTATAAAGACATGCTAGGAAGACAGCAGGTTGCGTCAGATACTCGCACTTGTGGTCTACAATCTGCATTTCCTAATACTTAACTGTCCTATACTGATTTAATTTAAATATTTAATACGGACAATTTTACCAATGTATACATTTTACCTTGCGTGGGTAAAAAGTAAAAAGATCATTTTAAAAATTTCAGTATTATTATGCGTAGACACAGGCGCAAACATAGTGGCATGGTGTTGCTTCAGTGTTGGTGGTTCACCAGAGTGTTTTTTCTTCAATTTGTAAGTTTGAGAGGACAGGTAATGAGATGGAAAACAGTACAGTAATTGTATCATTAATGAATCATTATCCAGACGAGCCAGCAAAGCAAAGCCCAAGACATGTAATTGATTTTAAAGTTACATCCTACTAAGCTATTGTTTGTGGTTATGAATATTATTTATTTGAAAGATTGATACGAAAGGTAAGGTTATTCACGTTTTCTCAAATTCGATATTTTTTCAGGATTCGTAACTACATACCTGGTGTTCATACTTACGGGTGTGTTATCTTCCATAACTGTCCTTACACTTTAAATCTCTTTTGTATGCATTCATATTTATGACCACTGGCCACATCTTTTAGATAAAACCCTCAAAGATAGAAACAATCAAAATATTCATATCATATCATAATAAATATTTTAATGGATATTTACTGGGCATTGTAACATTTATTCTGTGGAAATTCTATTGACAGACACCTGAGCTATCTAGTTTGTTACTCATCGTGTCAGAAGGTTCATCAGTGAAAATTAATAAAACAAATTAAATTTAATACACTACGACTATGGAAAACATATGAGTCAGCAAGCTCAAACTCCTGGCATTATCATTGTTCTCTAAATGAGTACCTAAATATATACTTTTGTATTATTAAACCATATTTCAACTTGCTAATGAATGAGTCATTAAAATGAGTAATACGTTCCACACCAATCATCTAGATATCACACAAGATCCCTTTGTCAAATGTTCGATATCTCTGTAGTATGACTTTGATAAATAAGCCAATTTTGTAATGAAATTTCGTCAACCGTCTGAACGTGACCTTTTTGATTGAAATGATTTAATGAATGCAATGTAACAAAAATTAAAAACTTACAATGGAGGTTAAGGCGATTATTTTAACACCCTGGGACAGGGAAAGGCATAGGCACGCAGTCACCATTTTGAGTATATTCGTGTGATACACTTAAATTGCTATTAAACAGCATAAATATGAACACAACTGTGGGAATAAGTAGCACAGGGAATCAACTTGTTATAATCAAAATAGTAAATATCCTTTTAGCTTAGAATGTTTTTCGTAAACTTTGTCCCAATTCAGTTAGAAAAAAATCTCTCCATATAATTCACTTTTCACAACTCAAATTTCCACAGAGAGAACATTTTCACTAAGTGGTTTCATAAACTACACGGAGAACATTTAAAAATAACTTTCAAAACCTTAAACAATGTAAAGATATTTTTTTTCAAAACCAAAAGTACACACTTCACCCACGCAAACGCACAAACAAAAGTTTTCCAGGCTAAACAATATTATTCCATGCAAGTTTTTTAAAAATTGAATTGAGTTTCACTATACCACTGTTAGTCTAAGCTAGAATATTAAGATAGTTAAATGTTATATGGCATGAAATGAAACACACCTTTATGTGTCATCCTCGCAATACTAGCCACTTTTCAAGAACAAAGTGATTTCAAGTGCAGCGCAATATATTGTAAGTCAAGAAGCATAATATAATTTCGTTCGGAGGAAGAGGGATGAACATGAATACCTACTGTTTGTCATACGTTACGATCCTGAAAAGCTCACAAATGCTGTGCTCTTTGCATGCTAAAATAAAAATAAATAATACTTCTAACGCATTACAAACTATACCATCTCTGTTGGATGAACGCACACAATAAACGTTGGTATATGTGCGTTTAACATTTATAACTTTTGCTAATGCACTGTGTATTCAACACTAATAATGAAATGAAAATTCTTAAGTATTTTTCTTTTCATATCTCAATAGCAGCGATGTGACAAAAAAAGTCCCTCTCAAACCAATGCGATGCGTGAGTAAGAGAGATAGTGTAAAACTTGGAGAATGTAAACGAAAGGTGGTAATGAGTGGATGGCTATATACATATATGCATTCATGCTGACAGTAATGATGTTAGTAAATATCACTTTAATTTACACGATGGAAAAGTTATATGGTAGGTATATATGCGGGTGTAGGTTAGTACGCTGAAAAAATGATTTCTTGGGGTTTAGGATGGAATGATATATGAGTCCGCTAGTGTGCATTTGAGTTTTAGCACAACAACATTAGTAAGTCAGTTAAATGATGCCATTATAAAATTTGGAGCTAACGAAAATGATTAATACATGCGATGAGTCAAGGTGGGCTTGTCGTTGAAGATGAAAACGACACATAATAGTACAGACTACAAAAACAAGCCACAAAGCCATTTTGGAAAGAAAAGGAAGGGGAAACAATACACATAATGCAGTTGTCTGGTGCTAAATAATTGTAGCCATGTTCATCTTCACACACAAGTGTGCTGTTCAAGACTCAGTTAAAACCTATAAACATAATGAGTGACGTAAACAACGGAAGCGTATTATGAAAGATGTTACATGCAATTTATCAATTTGCTTTGTGCCTACTCATCTGAACATTACCAAATTACAAGAAAGGGAAAGAAAAATAGGTAGATGGCATGCATTCGTATTATCTTTGAACGGAAATAACAAGAACAACCTATAAATGCTTATATTAAATTATGTCTTTTTTGAATTGAGATTTATTTACAATCTTTGAAACTGTATTGAGATTATAAACGAAACTTTAATACTGGATGAATACTTAATACGTACATTAAAACTAAAACAATGCGATACAGGAACTTATCCAGAAAAACAAATATGTTAGATATATTATTATACATAATACCACTCATTAGCTGAACATTACAGCCAAATACTCCCTCATCGATTATTATTGTAAACAGGGAAATGTACCTTACATTTTACTAAAAACTAAAGAACCCACCTGCCATTACCCAACTATTTATAGTTTACTATTCACATAATCGCGGTTGCAAATAAATAAATAAATAATATATTAACACAACAATTTGTACAACAACCAAGTGAATGGCTAGGAATGTGGGAGATTGTTATGTACATATGTAATAAATAAAAACAAAATCCAATATGTATTTTAAATAAAATTAAAATACACTTACAACCATTCACCGAGAGAAAATAATTATACTTTTAGATATACATACGAGAACTTACGTACTAACAATTATCCAATAAATAACTATAAAATATTTAAGATCTATACACCGAGGAATCTCTCGCATATTCCTTGGGATGATGATGGTGGTGGTGATGCGAATGGCCAGAAATTTTGGAAATTCCAGTCTGACATGAGGAGGAACCTTAAAATATTGTTTGTAATAATTAGTTTTGTTTATAAACTATTCAAACTATTCTGGGTAGCATGTTATAAGCATTGCTTTTGATTTTTTTTCAAAATGACCACTTACTTTTGGAGGTTCTCACAGTAATCGGCGCGTGGCTACTTGCAGAGTGTATACTGACGAGAGGGTCCGCTTTCCCTTTCCCTGTTTTTCGTAGCTTGAAACTGAGAACACACACAACGAAACCGGCAATTAT
>JAITYZ010003116.1:0-15697 GCA_027744595.1 Paronellides praefectus | reverse complement strand
ATATCACTTTGAATTTTTTTTTCGGTTTATATTTTATATTGTAAATTAGATTTTCTGTGCACAGCAATAATTAAAGTAGATGTGTTTCATATTTGACCAGGTATATTTCTTCAATATTTTTCTATCACTGGGAAGAAGAAAGCAGAAAGAAAAGCATTCACTCTTGAGTAAGTCACTGTAGTGGCCTTCACGAAGTATACGTGAGACTTGACCAAGAGCAGGAACTCATTTGAAAGGTATGAGAACAAAGTCACATTGATCTCATCTTTTCTACTTCATTCAGATTATTCTTTTCGTGGCATTCTACATTACTGCATTAGATCTTTTTTTTTAAACCCTACGTCAAATCCTTTAAGAGCACGGGTAAATACCTTAAAATGCAAAGTGATATCAGTTTGGTGAAAGGAAAGGCAAAAAACGATTTATATATTCATGGGGTCTACACAAATATTCTAATAGTTTTTGTTGTTGTACAAGTGGCAGTTTCTTTTTACCACAAAAGTTTTGTTCGAAGAATTCATTCATAACATCCCTCAAACTACAATATGTGGTGTATAACAAGTGGTTTGGCTGTGGCCATTGTGATTGGAATGGCCTCGGCACAGTACTCCGTTGTGAATTGCCCAGCAGAAGATGCCACTTTCGAGCTTGTCACAGGGTGGATGTACAGTGCGCCACATGATATTCTTGAAACACGTGCTGGAACGCTACAGCTGGCTGAATGTGTGGAGGCTTGTAAACTCAATTTGTCATGCCAAGCTGTAAATTTTGAAACAGGTCTTTGCGTCCTTTTCAAGAGTCAAGTTGGAGACAAATCAGGTATGTATCTATGCAAACAATAAAAACATTTCATCCTGATTCCTACACATAAATCTTATTGAAACTTGCAAAATTAGTCAAGATTTGAAATTGTGCAAAAAGAGGCTTCATCGCAGATTAAGTACAGACACGTATTTGGAGATATACAAATATGATGATGCCATGCATCAGACCAAGAGGAGGATTTGCCAAGAATTAATATGATAATTCCATGCAAAATGCAAATGGATATTATATAGGAGTTTTTAAGGGAGGAGAAAAATTATGCGTTATCATGTTTTAATCGATTCACACCTCTGTCGAGATTATATATAATTTTTTAATACACCTAATATTTATTTCTACCTTTTTTCATATATGAACATGTAAAACAATGCACTATTTAATTCCCACTTCAACGAATGTATAATGCTATCTAATCTAACGTTGACCTTGAAGTCTAAAACTTTTTCGCAAATACCTGGTATTTTTTAATGCATTTATGGGGATTTTATTTATAAACGTAGTTAATTGTAGTAAAGTACATAACTCCAGCAGGTTAAAAAATATTTTTTGTATGTGTTAATTGTTGTCAATTTACGGTTTTGTATAAAGAATATACAAATTAGCAGTTTACTTTTTTGCAGTTTTATCACTAGTATTTATAGCTTTGGTATTATTCCGTGGCATTCATTACTTCAAAAGCACTGTGAGAATAATGGCAACTTTATTCATAATAACCAATAGATGATATACAATGTATATTATATTATACATCAATGCACCCATTTTTCAAATGAAAAATTCTCTTAAAAAATTCTACAATGATACATATCTCAATTATTTTGTTTGTGCATCCTGCAACATAAGATGTTTTTTTTGCCCCAGGAAAAAAACCAATCTTGAACACGAACTCCAACAATAACTGCTAAATTTAAGAAAAGGGAAATAATGATCAGCACCAAAAGGATTGATTTTAAACCTGACCTAAGAATATGCATTCATATTTTGTAAAGATTTATTCTTCAAGTCATCAGTCAGTCATTCATTTTTTTTCAAAATCGAGTGATGCATCATTTCCCGTCCGAATGCATCTTCAATCTTTGAGAAGCTTCAATTTAATAGTCGAAAAGTATACCACTGGTTCATTAAGTGATTTCATGGGAATTGGAGGGCCTTATTTGTTTAAACTATCTAGCTAGGAGCCGTTAGGTACAATGAATAAGCACTGGCACAGCACAGGTACAACAGGAGTTGCTGCTGGCAGCTACGTTACAACATTATTTTCTGACGCTGATACCTACCCGTGTGACCCGTAACAGTGCCAGAGATAGTAAATACCCCTTGTTGCACAAAATGCATAGAGTGACGTACACCTTGTATCGTAACAATAATATGATATTACATTCTAAGTAGACCTCTCATCTCCCTCTAAGAATAAAAAAGGCTTATTTAATAAAAACGATCTGTGATGCTATTATGAACAGATACACACGAAATAAGGGTGTGTGGCGAGTCATCCTCCATTTTTTTCACATTATCATCCTTTCTTGCAGCCACTCACTCAGTCATGCATACACATTTTTCGTTTAGTTTTTTTTGAATGATCACACACACATTCAACAACACTAGAAAAGCATTTCTTGTACTATACCCTCACTAAAAAGCAAAGTCGACGTGACGCTTTGTATATTATAGATATATGTATTATATTCATCTTGTATCTTTACCCTTTTTTGTGGTCAACCATTTTTACAATGAAAAGAAGAAACCTGAAGGGACTAAGAAAAGGTGTTTTGGTTGTTGTGTGGAGGAACTAGAAACCTCATGGCAGAAAAAGAGAAACGATTTAAATTTAAAGCACACACACACACACACAGTATTGTTTACGAAAAAATTTGCGAAATGTGATCCCATTTAGGTTCTCATTCATCCCATCATACAACAACTACAACAAACCCCATCATTTATTATGTGCAGCAATAATAATATTATGCACCAACAGTCCATCATTCAAACGTCAGTAGTACACTTTTTTTTGAAGTCATGCAACATGCGTAGCGTCGTCAGTCGGTGTTTTCAAATCATGTACGCACATTGTAAGCTTTTGGGAAAAACATTCAGCTTTTGAGGTCATCACTTTTTTTTTTGAAGTCATGCAACATGCGTAGCGTCGTCAGTCGGTGTTTTCAAATCATGTACGCACATTGTAAGCTTTTGGGAAAAACATTCAGCTTTTGAGGTCAACTTTCTGGTTGTATTGATATCTAATCTGTGCATTGTGTAGTGCAACTTTTTATGAGGTTGATATAGAGTGGTTTTTGGTCCTTCTCTATAAAGATGCATCGCTTTCGTCAAGTCTACAGAAAAGAAGTATAAATGCCACATTGTAATATTTCTTGGTCGCAATACCTGGTACTGCACAATGAGACATGCACTCCTTTACCGTCCTCGTCGTCATCATCTTCATCGTCACTATTATAATTCCTTCTCTGTTCTTGATACCCTGCAGAGGAAGTACCAGCGCAGCGTGCACTCGCCATTATTTATGCACGTCCTGTATTGTTTTGGAAGAAATGTTCAATGTACAGTTAGACGTTAATATATTTATTAAAAATTGCATAATTTTTGGTACTCAATGTGATCTATTCCTTCATTAAATTAAAACCTCTTTCTCCCCCTCTATTTCTATTCCCTCTCGAATGAAAAACTAAAACCCGAAAGGAAAATTGTTGTTGTAGAAGATGATTTTAAATAATAATTATAATAATAATATTGACGAAACTTTTTACATGAAGAGAAAAAAGGGTATATTAAATTTGAATTGCGACGAGCCATCCATGTTTTATAGATGTTGTGCGTACAATTTCCATGAATTACCTGATAATGATAATAATGACAAACGTGTAACATAATACATGCCCCAAAAGTGGTCAAGCTTAGCATATATAAGAATTCTCGTCCTTTTCCTTGCAAAATGAAACTCATCTCCCTTCTATTATTTAAAGTTTAAAGAAATGGACCTCGTAACCAAATTCCTGACACACACATTGAGGATGTCCAACGGGATTTTATTGTTTATTGTAAACCTCCTTTAGTTTTAGTCATGCATGTCTCTACAACTAGTAGTTGTAGTAAAAGCAATAATACTCAAGAGAAAACTGGTGGTGGTGGATGTAATGTGACTTGTGTACATAACTCATGAATGTAGAGAGATATTGCAAATATATGTAAGTTAGTACTGACTTGACCAGTGAGTTTTTTTTCCTCCCAAGTTGTTGCTCTTCTCCTCTTTGCTCTTGTCGTAGTTGTAGTAAAAAAAAAAGTTGGTGTACATGCAGTTGTTTTGGCAGAGAAATGGGCAAAGTTTCAAAGAGAACATATCAGTCAGTCAGTCACTCAGTCAGTGAAGCCATGACAACCGAATTAAAGAGATTCTGCTTTCAACACAGATAATACACAAAATGCTCACTACATAATAATATACATATTATGCATGAGTATAGTATATATGCCTATGTGAATAAATGGTTTCATTTGCTTCATCTCCTGTTTTCAATACAAGAATTTAGACTTGTTTTCTTCTCAGTTGAAAGGCGATGACGAGGGAACCCAAAGATGACTTTAGTCTACACTACACACACAGACAAGTGCAGTAGTAGTGTAAGTCAGTAGTAGTTTATGCGAATGTTGTTGTTGTTTTTTATATTGAATTTCATTTTTAAAAAATGCTTGCTGACTCACTTACAGAAGTAGATAGAGAGGTTTCATGACCTCAAGAATAGCGTATTAGTCAAAACGATTATTATAATATGATGGTAGTGTGGTGGTGTTAGCCATAGGTAGTAGTTTAGGCAGGGATAATGATGGTGGTGGCAATAGTGACAGTAGTTGAGTTTTGAGTAGTGGAGGGTGCTGGTCTGGTCACCAATTACATTATGATACCTCGAATAAGTAAAAAGAAAATTATAGTATGAACTTAGCTGTAGGTTGTATTACAACTACAACTTGCAAAAAGCAATGTAGATACAGAGCCGTATACGACGGACGATAGTCGTTCCTTTTACATGAAAAATATAACAGAATAGATGTATATCTTCTATACTTGTATTAGAAAAGACAAGGTATTTAGCATAGTCCTTCATTCTCTGATATATGATTTTCGGATTGTAAGGTAGTGTGTCACTGGTAAAAAAAAAGATTATCATTGCAATTTTAACATAATATGATGATGAATGATGAGTGTAACACAAGAATTTTTTTTAACGTGATGATGATGATCATGAATCTTGGGTGGGTGATTTTGGGTACATGGACCGGCACCTTTGCAAGAACACATATTTAGAACACAGTAAATTCGTACGTCCACATGTACATACCATATATTTTTTCCTTTACATAATAAAAACGAACGATATGCTTAGTTTGCATCAGCAGCAGCACTCCCATCATCACGGCCATAACTTCCGTTGTATCACCTGTCGATGATGTCCAGTCGTTTGTAGCAGATGTTTCCTATTCATTTCTCGTTGACGCAACTAAAACTGTGGTAGTAGTGGCAGAAAATAAATACTACACTACTACGTCAAACACTGTCAGTTTGTTGTTTTGAAAGTCATTGCATTACACACGGTGCCTATTGCGGCACGACAAACCAGTAAATCGAAAATGACAATAAGCGCTGCTTGTTACCGGAACAAAGCGTGTGGTTTGTCGTGTTGTTAACTTGACAGTAAAAATGTTTTTAAAGTAGGCATGCTTGTTTTGCTCTCTCTTTCGCGAAAAAAAGGTATGTAAATGTCAAATTTCTTGCAAAATAAAGCCGTCTTGTTGATGGCATGAGAGAGGCACGTATCTATACTACAAGAAAATAGTTTATATGAAAAAAAGTGATGGTAATTGGCGTAATGAGGGTAGATTTGTCCACCCGTTCATATACAATATATGTATAATGATTGGTCTTATGCTCTAAAGAAACAAATTAATCAGGCTGGATGGATTAGTCACACACCGTAAAAGTTAAAAAAAAGCATCATCGTCGTCATATCCCTTTGAGTGTATACATGTATGTATTTGCTCGTAACTTCTTGCAAACAGCATAAAATGTAAAGTAATGTCAGTCAGTCAGAGATATGTACATAACGGCACCTTAAGACGTAAGCAAGAAAACTGTGCCTTCAAAAGACGCTGGTTTTTAACACTGGCCATCCTAATGTATGCATTCGTTGAATGCAATGGCGAAAAAATATGAAAAAGGAGCCATCCAACCCACTTATCTTCTTCAGATATCTTTTAGTAGTTGGTGCTAGTGCTCGTCTTTTTCTTTAATGGGAAGCAAGCAAGGCAGTGGTACTACTAGTTAGTAATATGGCAAGATGAGCAGTAGACATGTTTATACTGAGATTGTCCATCGCATTGCTTGAGATTTTTTTTTTGCACTTTTATATTATTATTATTTTATTAGTATGTATATTGACGTAACACAAAACGTAACACACAGCCAAAATCTTCACCACCATCACCTAACAGGAGACGCAGGACAGATTTATGTACTTGACTCTGATGATGAATAAATATGCTCTTTCATGGGATTTCATTGGACAAGAAAGATTTTATGTTGTTCATTTATGCCATTTATTTCCCCGAGCAGTTTGGCAAACAACTAGGTATTCTATTTTGTGAGTAGGGTATTAATACAATGAGTAAGGCATCTTTCCTGTTTTTATATAAACTTTTTAGTGAGTATAAATTTTAGGAATAGGTAGTTGTATTTGATGTAGCGTTTGGTCTACGTAATGTAATGAACTAATTCGTTTAGTAACTCGGAAAAAGTATAGGGGTACATTGTTTTTATGGGAGCATCCACAAAGAAAGTTTTCCGACAAACTTTTAGTTTTTAAAACTTCCCATGTCACACGGGTTTACAATGGGATAAATCAGAGAGAGATGTAAGAAGTGGTCTCTCACGGTTTCATTTGTCCGCACCTGTTTTTCCCCAATGAGTAACAGAGTAAAATAAATAAAAAGAGTTTTGTCTATGCAGATAGCCCCAATTAAGCTGCACGTTTTCTTTAGTGTTTCCTCTGTTTCGTAATAAGGAAAAACATTTAGCTCTGAAGCTGAAAAGCAGTTACACTAATGAATACTATATCAAATTTTACTAACTTAATTATAATTCAATGATGATAATGCTTGTTGTTACTCAATGTATTTATATGAGCATGATACGTTAGTATATGAAATCAAAGCAATTTTACAACTAGTGCAAAAAAAAGTTTATTAGAAAAGAGTTATAAGGTAAATAAGAGCACTTATTATAATGTTATTTATTAAAATCCCATAAGTAAAGCAAGTCAAAACAATACAAGTAGCTTTTCCTCTTCCCTTCCCGCTTCGTTGTCCCCGAGTAAAAATATTGCAGCGCACAAATGAAAATGTACGGAATTGAGCAAGTTGCGAGTTATGACTGTGACGGATGGCGGAAGCGACAGCGTCAGGCTGTTTCTGGTCATTTCCCAATTGCAGTTGTATTCAGTTTATGGCAAACGTATGAATTATAACTTTTCTTGCAACTTTTCACCTTTCCCGTTTCGGAATGAGGCACTCCCTCATCCCAAGACATTAATCCCACAAAATGAGCATACATATATGTGTACATACATGATTGTAATAATTAAATGGTCTTTTATGTATAGTAACGCTATTTACATTCGTCTAATACAGCATTTGAAGGGTATAATTACAGTGTGAAGAAAAGTGAGTATATAGTTATAATGCAGTTTTCCCTCAGGTAACTGTACAGTTTACACTTGCACTAGCGCTAGTAAAACATGCTGTAAATTTTATTTTCAGTAACCGTAGTTCTGCGTCTGGAATTACATATATTTCATTTGATGAACAAAGAGACGCTAGTAATTATGGTGACCATGATTTCCTTTTAAGATTATTACTCTATGCAAATGTTTCATTTAGATTTATTTACTTGCATTTAGTATGGGACAAAACACAGAAAAGGGTGGTTAAATTACATGCTTTACAAATTTAAATATGCGAAACCAAAATAGACATTACCAAAATAAACATTACAAAAGGGTCCCTTTTAAAACAATTGGATAGTCAATGATATCATAAGATATTGTTGCAAAGGAGAAATACCATTGTCTCAAATTGTGCAGACACCCGAACTTCCTCGTGAAAAAAGAATCAAGCCTCTTCTTGTGTAAACAAAAAAAAACAATGTGAAGTTACACTTTAAAGTATATTCATTTATAAGCATACTACAAACAAACCACTGTACAACTGAATTGATTTTTTGCTCTCCCCCTTTAGCACACACAACACAACAGGCTGCTATGTAAAGGAGAGTGAATCAGTTCACACAACTGTTGTTTCATTCTAAATGCCTTTTCTTCTTAAATCGTTAATTATCAATAACCTCTCACAATAAAAAAGACATTTTTTTACGCTTAAAAGATATTTTGCTTGCTCATTGCCCAATATGAAAAAAATCTACATAAGACACTTCAATGAGAAAAGAGGATAGCTTTCTTGTAAATAACTGTTTTGTTGTGTAGGTTGGCAGACTTGCTGGGAGAGAGCATAAACAGTAAAAACGCGAATACCTCTGTACATATATAAATCAGCAACAATAGAAACAGCAGCAAAAAATGAAAGATAAATGCATACAAACAGAAAAAAATAGAAATTTGTATTATCTGTGTAGTTTTTGACTCTTTCGTGTGTAAAAACGGATGTGGTGTGGTGTGTGTTGTGTGTGTACACTGTTACACCTACCCTGAATATTATATTTCACCACTATTTCACCAACAACATTGTTATTTTTTTCGTTGAAAACGGTGACGTTATAAGATGATGAGTAGTTATAAGCTAAGCATTATGTTGGAGATCACACACATTCACACGTTCGCGTCCCCTCCTCACGCAAATTTTTGTTAAATGATGATTAAGGGTTGCCGGATACGTACTTTTTTATCACTGTATTCATTGCTTTCCACGAAGAAAACGTTATGGGGCTACACGTTATCATTATTATTAAACAACAAAATTGTATATACTTTTTTCCTGACACTTTGTTTTCTTTGAAAGAAAAAAAAACCCTGTACCATTTTCTTGTGGCATATCTTATGTATTGCTTATGGAGAAAAAAAATGAAATTGCGATTCATCAATCAACAAGACAATATTTTTTTTCTGCGTCATATTGTACGATGCATATGTGAAAAGTGAACAAACTAAATTGATTGCAAACTTTGAAAATTCCAAAATGAAGCAAGATGACCAATTATCGACATTTTTGTGTTATGGCGATGTGCTAAATTGCACATCATGGAAAAAGGGATTAATGATTTTCAGGCTCAAAGGTCAGTTGAAAAATGATGATGATAATGACAGCATTGACACGATCACTTCATGGCATGTCATGTGTGTCTACAATTCGTCTGTATACGCTCATCAATTTTTTTTCCTTCGGGTTACTTAAGGTTGATTTTGTGATGGTTGTGTGATTTTGAAACGGGAGGGTGGGAAGTGGCAAGGGATGGAGTTATTACTCTGAGTATTGTTTTTAACTGTTGAAACAAATAAATCAGACAACTCACAAACTCCTATCACATCCCGTTATCCTGTTATACTTACTCGGTTATATGGAGGTTTAATGGGTTTTGTTCAGCAGGCAAGATTTATTCTTGGAGTAATGAGTGTTTATAATGGTGTCCGTCCCTACTTATTTGTGTGCATTGTTTTAAGACGATGTTAATAATTAGTGTTTTTTTGTCAATAAATTTTGCCAATTGTCGGTCTTTATGGTCGTCATCCGCAGAAAAAAAGCGTAACTTTTTTCAACAACTGCTTTATTTCCCTTTATGTTTTGATCATCAATGATAATCAACGGATTTCAGTTGCAATTTTGATTTATTTTTTCGTTCAATTGGCAATTTTAGTGGAGATGATAAATCAGGAAAAGGGATTCTGTTTCTTTTGGTTTAACGTGTGATACAACATATATTCTGTAAAGATTATTAAAGTACAGAGACAGGGCGTTATTATCTTTATCTCCTTGTGCTATCCATCTCCATTTCGGATCACGTTCTCTCATACGAACGTGTGCAAGAACGTGATGCCGTGGCCATGGTCAGGATTCAGGATAAAAAAAATGATGACAAATGAACCTTTGAAAAAATACATGTTACTGATTAATATCTCTGTACCTTTTCTTATTGTCGTACAACTGTAAAATGATATATATATATATATATATATATTATGGTACTCCCGTTAAAATGCGAGCAATCAATAAAATTACATGACTATATGAATCATCTTTCTGGTCGGTTTACATTTCGTCGTATAGTGAACATATTTTTTATGTTAGCAAGCGCCTGCTAAGCCCTTTTATGGAAATGGGACATTTACTACTCGACAACCGCACCGATTACCAAATATTTAAAATACTATGCAAGCTAAAAAGCACCACACTTGATGTTCTATATTAATTTCGACTTAAAAAAATTAACCACAATGCTAACCTTTTTTCCATTAAGAACCGAACCATCATATTTTGAAGTTGCACATTTACGATTTACGATTAATTGCTCTTGACAAGGTGCAACACCCAGACCTACTCAAAGGAGTGTTTTAGTAGTTTTGTGTTTTGCTTCGGGTTATACATAGTTGCTTACTCACAGAGACTCCTGTCCTGTCTACCTGCCAGGATTACCTTCATCAATAATATGAAGAGAGAAAAAAGTTTACTCACCTATATTTATTATGCGCACGTATGTAACAAAAATCTTAGGTAGATAAATATGTAATATTATGGTGGTCAACATTCCACATAATTTTCACCAAATAGTGCTAGTTTCCTTTCCACTTTGAACTTTTTTTTTACGTTTTCGAATGAAGAAATCAATCTCTTGAGACGTATGACGAGTGACATACTTATTATTCAGAGAACATTATATACAAGGTGATATCTCTACAGCAAAGGTGAAAGGATATCAGATCGAATGGCAAGATGAAGGCGTCAGGCGAGCAAGTCGACAAGTCTTTCTACAGAAATACGAAAAATGACGCCCAGTCGTATTTAAATTAAGTAAAAATGTGTATTTAAACATGACTGATCCCGATCTTTATCTATGCATAGTAAGCAGCAGCATCTATCTAGGATAGTGGTCAGCAATAACCAAACTGAATGCTGGTTTTTAATGCGTGTTTTGTAGACATCAAGGCCTTTTTTATGGGATGAATGGAAGAAAATGGTAATATATTTGCATTTTAAAAAAGCAACAAAACCCAAACAATATGGTGTGCCACACACACACAAACACATAAACAAGCTTAACACTACACACACACACACACACACACACACACACACACTCACACACACACACACGGAAGAACTGGTATTTTACGTATGCTAAATTAATTTTAGTTTACCTTGTTGAAACCCCAGTAATTTCAAACATATTTGCATCTTCAATGACAAACAACACTACAATTCTGTATGTAAATCAGAAGAAATTAAATTGGGAAATGGGGTTAAAGATTTTATTACAGTTTTGGTTCAGAAAAACATTCGAAAACATGAAAATTATAAATAAATAAGTCTTTTTGTGCCGGAATGTGTGATTTCATCTTTGAACAAGCTATATATTTGTTAATTTGTTGAATTGTTACTTGTCGTAAACTGACTAACATGACTTTAAAAAATATATATGTTGTTGACATAAAGGTTCTATAGGTTTTGTGTATTCCCGTTTGGGAAGGACCACTTTTTCTCGACAATTTCAACGGTTCTTCCTTTCTCCACAGTTTAGGCCAAATGTTGAGTATTGTTATCATTTTCCGATTCTCATTATTGTGTCATCGATAACAATAGGCATTTGTGCTTCTGTCGGCGTGTATGTATGTATTTGCGTGATAAAAGTAAACAACAGACTTTTCAAAGCGTCACCACATCAGCAATGTTTTTTTATGCCCTAGGAAAGTTAAAAAGTAATAATAAGTTAACATGGGTTCTAGATTTTATTAATGGCTAAAAGTAGGATGGGATGAGGGTGTACGGAAAAAGGTAAAGTGGATATTTCACAAGAAGAAGAAGGAACTATATGGGATCGAAATTAATCAGTAACAATGATTTACCCTTTTGTTAGAGCTTTGAGTTGGCTCAAGCAATATATATGCTAACAAATAGGCATAAGAGACTGCGAGTTTATATACGTACCTGCGTATTTTAATGAGTGGAAAAATAACCGTTTCAAAATGAAGAAGGTCCCGAACAATGTACATCTAAAATGTACTGTACTGACTGACTGCCTGGGTGCATGATGCATTATTTAAGCCATTCAGTTGTGCAAATTAGGCAATGACTCATTTTCGTGTCTATTTTTAGTGCTAGTATACTGGGTGACAGTACAACGACAATGACGACGACGACGCGGTGCGTTGCTGTTACTCCTGCGTGCTTTTTCATGGTAACTGGTCATCATTTTTATAGTGTGTGGATGCGATTAGTGAGAAGTAGCAATAATAACAGGTAATTGCCAAGGGGTGTTAGGGGTGTTATGCAATGAAAGTACTAAAAAAATTAAATGAATGGCTTCATTCATCACCGCTCACTCGCACAACATTGCATTTTTCCTCGACCACAAGTACAATATTATCTCGGTTTTACTTGCATAAAAATTTAGTGTGTAGGTATACAGCTTTATATGGGTTGTACGACGTGCATCAGGCTTCTGTGTAAAAAATTCTTTGCGATGGACGATGCTGTCCAATTTTCCGCATGAATAGCACTTAAATGCATGACTTCTTCAGGACATAATTGAATCGAGCGGTAGTCAAAAGAATTAAATAGTTCTCATGGGTTACCCGGCAACCCGCCTAATCATTTTATGGCTTTGCATTTTACCGTAAAATATTTTAGGTCGCTAATAGAATGAAGTTAAATATAGTTTGGGTTCTGCAAATTCATTTTATTTTCATGGGGGCATACCCATACTTTTGGGTATATGCATTGTCGTCGATAAAATTATTTTTTAAGTTACCAGCAGATGAAAGTTTGAAGTGGTAGTACTTTATGACATTGCTGGCGTTCTGGCACACTGACATACGATATAATGATGCTATACATATTGCAGCTCCACACAAGTATATATGCGATTTTGACAAGAAACATAATGACTTGGCTAATTGTAAGTGCAGACGTGTATACATACACTACAAATCCACAGGACTCCCGCACCCATCGATTTTAAGAATGCATTTATTGATGTCCTGAAGACGAATTATGAATGACGTTAATGTTCATCTTATCAACATTCAAATAGCTAGTTTTAGGATTATTCACGGTCACTTACGAAAACTAATAAAAAATAATTTCCGAGATTATTTACCCATCGGCTAGCTACTAAAATTGAGTATGGCCATACCTATAGGTAATAATATTTAGGATGACAAGACCACCGTCAGGTTCATTACCAGAAGCAATTTTTCAACCAAACAAAATATCATCACATTTATAATTTATCCTTTGCTCGTGGTTAAATAGTTCTGCAGTAAAATATATATATATATATTTATAACCATTGTTATTAAACAATATAAAACAAAAATGCATGGTGGAGGGTAGCAGGAAAGAAACAATCATACTTTACTTGTTATGGAAATAATGTACTAAATCAGTTCTATGGTTCCGGTTGTACAATACGAGCATTTTTTTTTAAATCTTGCTGGTTGACTGCCTTGTAGACATCCAACCAAGCATATTATATATTATCATAATAATCAGCAAGCATAAATGATACTTACAGGACTGCCAACACGAAAGGCTCTTATCTCCTAAAAATAAATTCACCTGTAATAAATTTGGAAAGACTTTGGCATTTAACTGAAATGAGATTCAGTTTTAACAGCAATAACCAGCTTGTCTACAAGATTGTCTAGTAACTTTTGTAAGGAGAACCGACCCACAGGTTTGTTCCTTTCCTGTTCAATTGATACTCGTCGTATCGTCCGTACTTGAGTCGTTGGGACTCCCGACGTCGTCGTCGTTGTTGACTTGATGATAAAGTTCACGAAGTATTTTTCACATTTGTTTAAAATGTTACATGCAAATTTTACGCTTTTCAAATCACTTTTTATTTTCATCTGTCCTGAATCCTTTTCGTTTGAAGTTTGAGCTTAAAAGGCTAAAACTGTAACATGAAGCATGATCGGAGAGAGAGGCGAGAGGGAGAGAAAGGAGCTAAAGAGCATAAACACTGCTCATCGTGATATATGGCAGTCTATAAGTTAATGAAATTAAACATGTCTCACAAATTATGTGCGATTATACGACTACGACAAACCTTTACGATTACCTTTGTAATGATAATAATAATATTATAAGGACCAATAGCATGAGCAAGATTCACAATTGAATCAGTGACATATGGGCTTTGCAATTTAAATGACATGCAAATAGATTTTTTTATATACATACCTACATAGGTATACATACATACATACATATATAGAGTGTTATATCATGCGTGTTTACATAGGAAGTGTTCTTTAAAAGATGCCGACAGACGCATTCATTCTCAAGTAGAACTACGTAACCATGTCGGTTTAAATTTTGGTAACGGATAATTTCTTCGAAGTATATGCCCGCTCGAATGAATAAAGTGCAATAATCATGATAATGCATGAAAGAAACGTCTCAAGGAATACTTAAATAATTCAATACCCATGTTTGTTTGTGATTACTTGGCGTGAAAAAGAAATATTTGCACTACACAGAATGGACAAATATCACTCAATCCACATTAAATTGATTGCATTCGTTTTATTCCCTCACAACAATATGCATACATACCACATACATTTCCTTAATGTACCAGTTTTTTTTAAATCAGCAGGTAAGGAACTCTTGAGCGACGATATTTATCACAGTTTCGTCCTTTTAGCTCGCAGCATAGTGATTATTTCACCAGACAGATAAAATACAGATATTACCATTATGCAAATAAGTATGCAAAAAAAAACCTTTACATTTTTCCCCTTCATTCTATAAACTATAAAACTGCTAATTTAGTAATGCATCGAGATGTAGCTGCCCTTTACAGGTATCATAAGAAATATAGGTACGTTACTTTGGGTTAAACACGTAACCCCTGAGGGTCTGCTGCGGGGAAAACACTATCGTCAATATGCCTAAAGTGTTTTCTTCACGTGTGTCTATATTATGCTTTTCGGATTTTTGTCTGAATAACTTTCTACTCTCCCACAATAACCATTTGGAGAAGGCTTTTAGAAATCTTGTGAAACTGGCCTCATCCCTTGATACCCTAAACATTATTATTATGGTCGTTTGTAATGTAGTTTTGAACAACAAAAGTAAACTACCAGAATAATTAGCAACATCTTTTCACGACAAAATAATACAAAAAACCACACACATGCACCATTTCCTAAACAATTTTTCATTTTGTTTTTTTTTTTGTTTTTTTTTCAGACGGGCTTTTAAAATCGCAGTTCCCAGTGTTTACCATGTACGCTCAAAAGTTATGTATGCCAAGCGCGCGGGGCTGCACTCGTGCTTGGGGATTTGAGCTGGTTCGTGGTTACTATATAAAGGATGCTGGTAAAAAAGTCATGCAGCTTCCTTCACGAGTTGCTTGTATGGATGCTTGTATTCAGGAACGGGAATTCCCATGCCGGTAAGTTTGCGGGTGTTCCTTTTCTCTTTCTTACCGTAAATTTCCTTGGTATAAATATACAAGTTATAAAAAAAATTAGCTTAGAAATAAAGTCCACAAAATAAGCGTTATCTTTGTACCAGACTAGCGAAACCTAGTAATTTATGACAGGTGACAAGTCACATTTCTATTTTTTTT